>JAJFZO010000281.1:0-56826 GCA_021397835.1 Moringa oleifera
GGATCTAGCCCTGCATCCGTCGCTTGGAAGGCATGCGACGAAGCTCTCTGCATGCTCAAAATCCCCACAGCGATTTGGCCGTCGCGTAGCATGCACCATCGTTAGCTTCGCCACCAACACCGTCGAGTTTGTCTAGGCACATCCCAGATCATTATCCCACGATTTTTCTCATTTTGTTGCCCACGTTTTTCCCACCGATGAGGACTTGGCAGCAGGGGTGTCATGCCTTGCCCAGGCTGGCCGTGTGGCTCACTCATTTCTAATGGTCGACGATTGTGTCGTCGATCGTGGTGCGCAACGAGTCTGCCTAGGCAAGCCTGGGCGTCGGGATGCAGCCCCGCATCTGCCGCATCGAGGGCCTGCGACGAAGCACTCCGCATACTCAAAATCACCCCAGCGATTTGGCCCCTCGCGTAGCATGCATCGTCATTAGCTGCGCCGCCCACACTGTCGAGCTTGTCTAGCCACATCCAAGCTCATTATCCCACGATTTTTCTCATTTCGTTGCCCACATGTTTCCCACCGATGAGCCCTTGGCAGCAGGTGTGTCACGCCTTGCCCGGGCTGGCCATATGGCTCGCTCATTGCTAACTGCCGACGATCGTGTCGTCGATCGCGCTGCGCAACGAGTCCGCCAAGGCAAGCCTGGGCGTCGGGATCTAGTCCCGCTTTCGTTGCCTGGAAGGCATGCGACGAATCACTCTGCAAGCTCAAAATCCCCCCAGCGATTTGGCCCTCGCGTAGCATGCATCATCGTTAGCTTCGCCACCAACACCGTCGAGCTTGTCTATCCACATCCCAGCTCATTATCCCACGATTTTTCTCATTTCGTTGCCCACGTTTTTCCCACCGATGAGGCCTTGGCAGCAGGGGTGTCACGCTTTGCCCAGGCTGGCCGTGTGCTCAATCATTGCTAACGCCCGACGATCGTGTCATCGACCGCGCTGCGCAACGAGTCCACCAAGGCAAGCCTGGGCGTCGAGATCTAGCCCCGCTTCCGTCGCCTCAAGCGCCTGCGACGAAGCACTCCGCATGCTCAAAATCCCCCCAGCGATTTGGCCCTCGCCTAGCATGCGTCATCATTAGCTTCGCCGCCCACACCATTGAGTTTGTCTAGGCACATCCCTGCTCATTATCCCACGATTTTTCTCATTTCGGTTCCCACGTTTTTCCCACCGATGAGGCCTTGCCAGCAGGGGTGTCACGCTTTGCCCAGGATGGCCGTGTGGCTCACTCATTGCTAACGGCCGACGATCGTGTCGTCGATCGTGGTGCGCAACGAGTCCGCCAAGGCAAGCCTGGGCGTCGGGATGCAACCCCGCATCCATCGTCTTGAGGGCCTGGGACGAAGCACTCCGCATACTAAAAATCACCCCAGCGATTTAGCCCTCGCGTAGCATGCATGATCATTAGCTGAGCCGCCCACATCGTCGAGCTTGTGTAGCCACATCCCAGCTCATTATCCCACGATTTTTCTCATTTTGTTGCCCACGTTTTTCCCACCGATGAGCCCTTGGCAGCAGGTGTGTCACGCCTTGCCCAGGCTGGCCATATGGCTCGCTCAATGCTAACTGCTGACGATCGTGTCATCGATCACGCTGCGCAACGAGTCCGCCAAGGCAAGCCTAGGCGTCGGGATCTAGCCCTGCATCCGTCGCTTGGAAGGCATGCGACGAAGCTCTCTGCATGCTCAAAATACCCCCAGCGATTTGGCCATCGCGTAGCATGCACCATCGTTAGCTTCGCCACCAACACCGTCGAGTTTGTCTAGGCACATCCCAGATCATTATCCCACGATTTTTCTCATTTTGTTGCCCACGTTTTTCCCACCGATGAGGCCTTGGCAGCAGGGGTGGTCACGCCTTGCCCAAGCTGGCCGTGGTGGCTCCTCCATTTCTAATGGTCCGCCGATTTGTGTCGTATGATCGTGGGGGTGCGCACAGTCTGCCTAGGCAAGCCTGGGCGTCGTGATGCAAGCCCCGCATCTGCCGCATCGGGGCCTGCGACGAAGCAACTCCGCATACTCTCGAAATCCCCCAGCGATTTGGCCCTCGCGTAGCATGCATCATCGTTAGCTTCGCCACCAACACCGTCGAGTTTGTCTAGCCACTTTCCAGCTTTTTATCCCACGATTTTTCTCATTTCGTTGCCCACGTTTTTCCCACCGATGAGGCCTTGGCAGCAGGTGTGTCACGCCTTGCCCAGGCTGGCCATATGACTCGCTCATTGCTAACTGCCGACGATCGTGTCGTCGATCGCGCTGTGTAACGAGTCCGCCAAGGAAAGCCTGGGCGTCGGGATTTAGCCCCACATCCGCCGCCTGGAAGGCATGCGACGAAGCACTCCGCATGCTCAAAATCCCCCCAGCGATTTGGCCCTCGCGTAGCATGCATCATCGTTAGCTTTGCCACCAACACCGTCGAGCTTGTCTATCCACATCCCAGCTCATTATCCCACGATTTTTCTCATTTCGTTGCCCACGTTTTTCCCATCGATGAGGCCTTGGCAGCAGGGGTGTCATGCCTTGCCCAGGCTGGCCATGTGCTCAATCATTGCTAACGCCCGACGATCGTGTCATCGATCGTGGTGCGCAACGAGTCCGCCAAGGCAAGCCTGGGCGTCGGGATCTAGCCCCGCTTCCGTCGCTTGGAAGGCATGCGACGAAGCTCTCTGCATGCTCAAAATCCCCCCAGCGATTTGGCCGTCGCGTAGCATGCACCATCGTTAGCTTCGCCACCAACACCGTCGAGTTTGTCTAGGCACATCCCAGATCATTATCCCACGATTTTTCTCATTTTGTTGCCCACGTTTTTCCCACCGATGAGGCCTTGGCAGTAGGTGTGTCACGCTTTGCCCAGGCTGGCCATATGGCTCGCTCATTGCTAACTGCCGACGATCGTGTCGTCGACCGCGCTGCGCAACGAGCCCGCCAAGGCAAGCTTGGGCGTCGGGATCTAGCCCCGCTTCCGTCGCCTCAAGCGCCTGCGACGAAGCACTCCGTATGCTCAAAATCCCCCCAGCGATTTGGCCCTCGCCTAGCATGCGTCATCATTAGCTTCGCCGCCCACACCGTTGAGTTTGTCTAGGCACATCCCAGCTCATTATCCCACGATTTTTCTCATTTCGGTTCCCACGTTTTTCCCACCGATGAGGCCTTGCCAGCAGGGGTGTCACGCCTTGCCCAGGCTGGCCGTGTGGCTCACTCATTGCTAATGGTCGACGATTGTGTCGTCGATTGTGGTGCGCAACGAGTCTGCCTAGGCAAGCCTGGGCGTCGGGATGCAGCCCCGCATCTGCCGCATCGAGGGCCTGCGATGAAGCTCTCCGCATACTCAAAATCACCCCAGCGATTTGGCCCCTCGCGTAGCATGCATCATCATTAGCTGCGTCGTCCACACCGTCGAGCTTGTGTAGCCACATCCAAGCTCATTATCCCACGATTTTTCACATTTCGTTGCCCACGTTTTTCCCACCGATGAGCCCTTGGCAGCAGGTGTGTCACGCCTTGCCCAAGCTGGCCATATGGCTCGCTCATTGCTAACTGCCGACGATCGTGTCGTCGACCGCGCTGCGCAACGAGTCCACCAAGGCAAGCCTGGGCGTCGAGATCTAGCTCCGCTTCCGTCGCCTCAAGCGCCTGCGACGAAGCACTCCGCATGCTCAAAATCCCCCCAGCGATTTGGCCCTCGCCTAGCATGCGTCATCATTAGCTTCGCCGCCCACACCGTTGAGTTTGTCTAGGCACATCCCAGCTCATTATCCCACGATTTTTCTCATTTCGGTTCCCACGATTTTCCCACCGATGAGGCCTTGCCAGCAGGGGTGTCACGCCTTGCCCAGGATGGCCGTGTGGCTCACTCATTGCTAACGGCCGACGATCGTGTCGTCGATCGTGGTGCGCAACGAGTCCGCCAAGGCAAGCCTGGGCGTCGGGATGCAACCCCGCATCCATCGCCTTGAGGGCCTGGGACGAAGCACTCCGCATACTAAAAATCGCCCCAGCGATTTTGCCCTCGCGTAGCATGCATGATCATTAGCTGCGCCGCCCACACCGTCGAGCTTGTGTAGCCACATCCCAGCTCATTATCCCACGATTTTTCTCATTTTGTTGCCCACGTTTTTCCCACCGATGAGCCCTTGGCAGTAGGTGTGTCACGCCTTGCCCAGGCTGTTCAAATGGCTCGCTCAATGCTAACTGCTGACGATCGTGTCATCGATCGCGCTGCGCAACGAGTCCGCCAAGGCAAGCCTGGGCGTCGGGATCTAGCCCCGCATCCGTCGCTTGGAAGGCATGCGACGAAGCTCTCTGCATGCTCAAAATCCCCCCAGCGATTTGGCCATCGCGTAGCATGCACCATCGTTAGCTTCGCCACCAACACCGTCGAGTTTGTCTTGGCACATCCCAGATCATTATCCCACGACTTTTCTCATTTTGTTGCTCACGTTTTTTCCACCGATGAGGCCTTGGCAGCAGGGGTGTCACGCCTTGCCCAGGCTGGCCGTGTGGCTCGCTCATTTCTAATGGTCGACGATTGTGTCGTCGATCGTGGTGCGCAACGAGTCTGCCTAGGCAAGCCTGGGCGTCGGGATGCAGCCCCGCATCTGCCGCATCGAGGGCCTGCGACGAAGCACTCCGCATACTCAAAATCACCCCAGCGATTTGGCCCCTCGCGTAGCATGCATCATCACTAGCTGCGCCGCCCACACTGTCGAGCTTGTCTAGCCATATCCAAGCTCATTATCCCGCGATTTTTCTCATTTCGTTGCCCACATTTTTCCCACCGATGAGCCCTTGGCAGCAGGTGTGTCACGCCTTGCCCGGGCTGGCCATATGGCTCGCTCATTGCTAACTGCCGACGATCGTGTCTTCGATCGCGCTGCGCAACGAGTCCGCCAAGGCAAGCCTGGGGGTCGGGATCTAGTCTCGCTTTCGTCGCCTGGAAGGCATGCGACGAAGCTCTCTGCATGCTCAAAACCCCCCCAGCGATTTAGCCGTCGCGTAGCATGCACCATCGTTAGCTTCGCCACCAACACCGTCGAGTTTGTCTAGGCACATCCCAGATCATTATCCCACTATTTTTCTCATTTCGTTGCCCACGTTTTTCCCACCGATGAGGCCTTGGCAGTAGGTGTGTCACGCTTTGCCCAGGCTGGCCATATGGCTCGCTCATTGCTAACTGCTGACGATCGTGTCGTTGATCGCGCTGCGCAACGAGTCCGCCAAGGCAAGCCTGGGCGTCGGGATGCAGCCCCGCATCCGTCGCCTCGAGGGCCTAGGGCGAAGCACTCCGCATACTAAAAATCACCCCAGCGATTTAGCCCTCGCGTAGCATGCATGATCATTAGCTGAGCCGCCCACACCGTCGAGCTTGTGTAGCCACATCCCAGCTCATTATCCCACGATTTTTCTCATTTTGTTGCCCACGTTTTCCCACCGATGAGCCCTTGGTCGTAGGTGTGTCACGCCTTGCCCAGGCTGGCCATATGGCTCGCTCAATGCTAACTGCTGACGATCGTGTCGTCGATCGCGCTGCGCAACGAGTCCGCCAAGGCAAGCCTGGGCGTCGGGATCTAGCCCCGCATCCGTCGCTTGGAAGGCATGCGACGAAGCTCTCTGCATGCTCAAAATCCCCCCAGCGATTTAGCCCAGTCGCGTAGCATGCAACCATCGTTAGCTTCGCCACCAATACCGTCGAGTTTTTGTCTAGGCACATCCCAGATCATTACCCACGATTTTTTCTCTTTTCCGTTGCCCAGTTTTTCCGACCGATGAGGGCCTTGGCGCAGGGGTATCACCCTGCACTAGGTGACCGTGTGGCTCCAACTCATGGCTAATGGTCGCGATTTGTATCGTCGATAAATGAGGGTGGTGCGCAACATGTCTGCCTAGGCGGAGGGGTGTGTGGGCGTCGGGATGCAGCACCGCATTCGCTGTATCGGGGGCCTGCGACGAGCACTCTGCATGCTTCATGAATCCGGGCGCCCAGGGACGATTTGGGCCCTCGCCTAGCATGCGTCTCATTAGCTTCGCCGCCACACCGTTGAGTTTGTCTAGCACATCCCACTCATTATCCCACGTTTTTCTCATTTCCGGTTCCCGACGTTTTTCCAACCGATGAGGCCTTGCCAGCAGGGGTGTCACGCCTTGCCCAGGATGGCCGTGTGGCTCACTCATTGCTAACGGCCGACGATCGTGTCGTCGATCGTGGTGCGCAACAAGTCCGCCAAGGCAAGCCTGGGCGTCGGGATGCAGCCCCGCATCCATCGCCTTGAGGGCCTGGGACGAAGCACTCCGCATACTAAAAATCACCCCAGCGATTTTGCCCTCGCGTAGCATGCATGATCATTAGCTGCGCTGCCCACACCGTCGAGCTTGTGTAGCCACATCCCAGCTCATTATCCCACGATTTTTCTCATTTTGTTGCCCACGTTTTTCCCACCGATGAGCCCTTGGCAGTAGGTGTGTCACGCCTTGCCCAGGCTGGCCATATGGCTCGCTCAATGCTAACTGCTAACGATCGTGTCATCGATCACGCTGCGCAACGAGTCCGCCAAGGCAAGCCTCGGCGTCGGGATCTAGCCCTGCATCCGTCGCTTGGAAGGCATGCGACGAAGCTCTCTGCATGCTCAAAATCCCCACAGCGATTTGGCCGTCGCGTAGCATGCACCATCGTTAGCTTCGCCACCAACACCGTCGAGTTTGTCTAGGCACATCCCAGATCATTATCCCACGATTTTTCTGATTTTGTTGCCCAAGTTTTTCCCACCGATGAGGCCTTGGCAGCAGGGGTGTCACGCCTTGCCCAGGCTGGCCGTGTGGCTCACTCATTTCTAATGGTCGACGATTGTGTCGTCGATCGTGGTGCGCAACGAGTCTGCCTAGGCAAGCCTGGGCGTCGGGATGCAGCCCCGCATCTGCCGCATCGAGGGCCTGCGACGAAGCACTCCGCATACTCAAAATCACCCCAGCGATTTGGCCCCTCGCGTAGCATGCATCATCATTAGCTGCGCCGCCCACACTGTCGAGCTTGTCTAGCCACATCCAAGCTCATTATCCCACGATTTTTCTCATTTCGTTGCCCACATGTTTCCCACCGATGAGCCCTTGGCAGCAGGTGTGTCACGCCTCGCCCGGGCTGGCCATATGGCTCGCTTATTGTTAACTGCCGACGATCGTGTCGTCGATCGCGCTGCGCAACGAGTCCGCCAAGGCAAGCCTGGGCGTCGGGATCTAGTCCCGCTTTCGCCGCCTGGAAGGCATGCGACGAAGCACTCTGCAAGCTCAAAATCCCCCCAGCGATTTGGCCCTCGCGTAGCATGCATCATCGTTAGCTTTGCCACCAACACCGTCGAGCTTGTCTATCCACATCCCAGCTCATTATCCCACGATTTTTCTCATTTCGTTGCCCACGTTTTTCCCATCGATGAGGCCTTGGCAGCAGGGGTGTCATGCCTTGCCCAGGCTGGCCGTGTGCTCAATCATTGCTAACGCCCGACGATCGTGTCATCGATCGTGGTGCGCAACGAGTCCGCCAAGGCAAGCCTGGGCGTCGGGATCTAGCCCCGCTTCCGTCGCATGGAAGGCATGCGACGAAGCTCTCTGCATGCTCAAAATCCCCCCAGCGATTTGGCCGTCGCGTAGCATGCACCATCGTTAGCTTCGCCACCAACACCGTCGAGTTTGTCTAGGCACATCCCAGATCATTATCCCACGATTTTTCTCATTTTGTTGCCCACGTTTTTCCCACCGATGAGGCCTTGGCAGCAGGGGTGTCACGCCTTGCCCAGGCTGGCCGTGTGGCTCACTCATTTCTAATGGTCGACGATTGTGTCGTCGATCATGGTGCGCAACGAGTCTGCCTAGGCAAGCCTGGGCGTCGGGATGCAGCCCCGCATCTGCCGCATCGAGGGCCTGCGACGAAGCACTCCGCATACTCAAAATCACCCCAGCGATTTGGCCCCTCGCGAAGCATGCATCATCATTAGCTGCGCCGCCCACACTGTCGAGCTTGTCTAGCCACATCCAAGCTCATTATCCCACGATTTTTCTCATTTCGTTGCCCACATTTTTCCCACCGATGAGCCCTTGGCAGCAGGTGTGTCACGCCTTGCCCAGGCTGGCCGTGTGGCTCACTCATTGCTAATGGCCGACGATCGTGTCGTCGATCGCGCTACGCAACGAGTCCGCCAAGGCAAGCCTGGGCGTCGGGATCTAGTCCCGCTTTCGTTGCCTGGAAGGCATGCGACGAAGCACTCTGCAAGCTCAAAATCCCCCCAGCGATTTGGCCCTCGCGTAGCATGCATCATCGTTAGCTTCGCCACCAACACCGTCGAGCTTATCTATCCACATCCCAGCTCATTATCCCACGATTTTTCTCATTTCGTTGCCCACGTTTTTCCCACCGATGAGGCCTTGGCAGCAGGGGTGTCACGCCTTGCCCAGGCTGGCCGTGTGCTCAATCATTGCTAACGCCCGACGATCGTGTCATCGACCGCGCTGCGCAACGAGTCCACCAAGGCAAGCCTGGGCGTCGAGATCTAGCCCCGCTTCCGTCGCCTCAAGCGCCTGCGACGAAGCACTCCGCATGCTCAAAATCCCCCCAGCGATTTCGCCCTCGCCTAGCATGCGTCATCATTAGCTTCGCCGCCCACACCGTTGAGTTTGTCTAGGCACATCCCAGCTCATTATCCCACGATTTTTCTCATTTCGGTTCCTACGTTTTTCCCACCGATGAGGCCTTGCCAGCAGGGGTGTCACGCCTTGCCCAGGATGGCCGTGTGGCTCACTCATTGCTAACGGCCGACGATCGTGTCGTCGATCGTGGTGCGCAACGAGTCCGCCAAGGCAAGCCTGGGCGTCGGGATGCAACCCCGCATCCATCGTCTTGAGGGCCTGGGACGAAGCACTCCGCATACTAAAAATCACCCCAGCGATTTAGCCCTCGCGTAGCATGCATGATCATTAGCTGAGCCGCCCACATCGTCGAGCTTGTGTAGCCACATCCCAGCTCATTATCCCACGATTTTTCTCATTTTGTTGCCCACGTTTTTCCCACCGATGAGCCCTTGGCAACAGGTGTGTCACGCCTTGCCCAGGCTGGCCATATGGCTCGCTCAATGCTAACTGCTGACGATCGTGTCGTCGATTGCGCTGCGCAACGAGTCCGCCAAGGCAAGCCTGGGCGTCGGGATCTAGCCCCGCATCCGTCGCTTGGAAGGCATGCGACGAAGCTCTCTGCATGCTCAAAATCCCCCCAGCGATTTAGCCATCGCGTAGCATGCACCATCGTTAGCTTCGCCACCAACACCGTCGAGTTTGTCTAGGCACATCCCAGATCATTATCCCACGATTTTTCTCATTTCGCTGCCCACGTTTTTCCAACCGATGAGGCCTTGGCAGCAGGGGTGTCACGCCTTGCCTAGGCTGACCGTGTGGCTCACTCATTGCTAATGGCCGACGATTGTGTCGTCGATCGTGGTGCACAACGAGTCTGCCTAGGCAAGCCTGGGCGTCGGGATGTAGCCCCGCATTTGCCGCATCGAGGGCCTGCGACAAAGCACTCCGCATACTCAAAATCACCCCAGCGATTTGGCCCCTCGCGTAGCATGCATCATCATTAGCTGCGCCGCCCACACTGTCGAGCTTTTCTAGCCACATCCAAGCTCATTATCCCACGATTTTTCTCATTTCGTTGCCCACGTTTTTCCCACCGATGAGGCCTTGGCAGCAGGTGTGTCACGCCTTGCCCAGGCTGGCCATATGACTCGCTCATTGCTAACTGCCGACGATCGTGTCGTCGATCGCGCTGTGTAACGAGTCCGCCAAGGAAAGCCTGGGCGTCGGGATTTAGCCCCACATCCGCCGCCTGGAAGGCATGCGACGAAGCACTCCGCATGCTCAAAATCCCCCCAGCGATTTGGCCCTCGCGTAGCATGCATCATCGTTAGCTTTGCCACCAACACCGTCGAGCTTGTCTATCCACATCCCAGCTCATTATCCCACGATTTTTCTCATTTCGTTGCCCACGTTTTTCCCATCGATGAGGCCTTGGCAGCAGGGGTGTCATGCCTTGCCCAGGCTGGCCATGTGCTCAATCATTGCTAACGCCCGACGATCGTGTCATCGATCGTGGTGCGCAACGAGTCCGCCAAGGCAAGCCTGGGCGTCGGGATCTAGCCCCGCTTCCGTCGCTTGGAAGGCATGCGACGAAGCTCTCTGCATGCTCAAAATCCCCCCAGCGATTTGGCCGTCGCGTAGCATGCACCATCGTTAGCTTCGCCACCAACACCGTCGAGTTTGTCTAGGCACATCCCAGATCATTATCCCACGATTTTTCTCATTTTGTTGCCCACGTTTTTCCCACCGATGAGGCCTTGGCAGTAGGTGTGTCACGCTTTGCCCAGGCTGGCCATATGGCTCGCTCATTGCTAACTGCCGACGATCGTGTCGTCGACCGCGCTGCGCAACGAGCCCGCCAAGGCAAGCTTGGGCGTCGGGATCTAGCCCCGCTTCCGTCGCCTCAAGCGCCTGCGACGAAGCACTCCGTATGCTCAAAATCCCCCCAGCGATTTGGCCCTCGCCTAGCATGCGTCATCATTAGCTTCGCCGCCCACACCGTTGAGTTTGTCTAGGCACATCCCAGCTCATTATCCCACGATTTTTCTCATTTCGGTTCCCACGTTTTTCCCACCGATGAGGCCTTGCCAGCAGGGGTGTCACGCCTTGCCCAGGCTGGCCGTGTGGCTCACTCATTGCTAATGGTCGACGATTGTGTCGTCGATTGTGGTGCGCAACGAGTCTGCCTAGGCAAGCCTGGGCGTCGGGATGCAGCCCCGCATCTGCCGCATCGAGGGCCTGCGATGAAGCTCTCCGCATACTCAAAATCACCCCAGCGATTTGGCCCCTCGCGTAGCATGCATCATCATTAGCTGCGTCGTCCACACCGTCGAGCTTGTGTAGCCACATCCAAGCTCATTATCCCACGATTTTTCACATTTCGTTGCCCACGTTTTTCCCACCGATGAGCCCTTGGCAGCAGGTGTGTCACGCCTTGCCCAAGCTGGCCATATGGCTCGCTCATTGCTAACTGCCGACGATCGTGTCGTCGACCGCGCTGCGCAACGAGTCCACCAAGGCAAGCCTGGGCGTCGAGATCTAGCCCCGCTTCCGTCGCCTCAAGCGCCTGCGACGAAGCACTCCGCATGCTCAAAATCCCCCCAGCGATTTGGCCCTCGCCTAGCATGCGTCATCATTAGCTTCGCCGCCCACACCGTTGAGTTTGTCTAGGCACATCCCAGCTCATTATCCCACGATTTTTCTCATTTCGGTTCCCACGATTTTCCCACCGATGAGGCCTTGCCAGCAGGGGTGTCACGCCTTGCCCAGGATGGCCGTGTGGCTCACTCATTGCTAACGGCCGACGATCGTGTCGTCGATCGTGGTGCGCAACGAGTCCGCCAAGGCAAGCCTGGGCGTCGGGATGCAACCCCGCATCCATCGCCTTGAGGGCCTGGGACGAAGCACTCCGCATACTAAAAATCGCCCCAGCGATTTTGCCCTCGCGTAGCATGCATGATCATTAGCTGCGCCGCCCACACCGTCGAGCTTGTGTAGCCACATCCCAGCTCATTATCCCACGATTTTTCTCATTTTGTTGCCCACGTTTTTCCCACCGATGAGCCCTTGGCAGTAGGTGTGTCACGCCTTGCCCAGGCTGTTCAAATGGCTCGCTCAATGCTAACTGCTGACGATCGTGTCATCGATCGCGCTGCGCAACGAGTCCGCCAAGGCAAGCCTGGGCGTCGGGATCTAGCCCCGCATCCGTCGCTTGGAAGGCATGCGACGAAGCTCTCTGCATGCTCAAAATCCCCCCAGCGATTTGGCCATCGCGTAGCATGCACCATCGTTAGCTTCGCCACCAACACCGTCGAGTTTGTCTTGGCACATCCCAGATCATTATCCCACGACTTTTCTCATTTTGTTGCTCACGTTTTTTCCACCGATGAGGCCTTGGCAGCAGGGGTGTCACGCCTTGCCCAGGCTGGCCGTGTGGCTCGCTCATTTCTAATGGTCGACGATTGTGTCGTCGATCGTGGTGCGCAACGAGTCTGCCTAGGCAAGCCTGGGCGTCGGGATGCAGCCCCGCATCTGCCGCATCGAGGGCCTGCGACGAAGCACTCCGCATACTCAAAATCACCCCAACGATTTGGCCCCTCGCGTAGCATGCATCATCATTAGCTGCGCCGCCCACACTGTCGAGCTTGTCTAGCCACATCCAAGCTCATTATCCCGCGATTTTTCTCATTTCGTTGCCAACATTTTTCCCACCGATGAGCCCTTGGCAGCAGGTGTGTCACGCCTTGCCCGGGCTGGCCATATGGCTCGCTCATTGCTAACTGCCGACGATCGTGTCGTCGATCGCGCTGCGCAACGAGTCCGCCAAGGCAAGCCTGGGCGTCGGGATCTAGTCCCGCTTTCGTTGCCTGGAAGGCATGCGACGAAGCACTCTGCAAGCTCAAAATCCCCCCAGCGATTTGGCCCTCGCGTAGCATGCATCATCGTTAGCTTCGCCACCAACACCGTCGAGCTTATCTATCCACATCCCAGCTCATTATCCCACGATTTTTCTCATTTCGTTGCCCACGTTTTTCCCACCGATGAGGCCTTGGCAGCAGGGGTGTCACGCCTTGCCCAGGCTGGCCGTGTGCTCAATCATTGCTAACGCCCGACGATCGTGTCATCGATCGTGGTGCGCAACGAGTCCGCCAAGGCAAGCCTGGGCGTAGGGATCTAGCCCCGCTTCCGTCGCCTGGAAGGCATGCGACGAAGCTCTCTGCATGCTCAAAATCCCCCCAGCGATTTGGCCGTCGCGTAGCATGCAACATCGTTAGCTTCGCCACCAACACCGTCGAGTTTGTCTAGGCACATCCCAGATCATTATCCCACTATTTTTCTCATTTCGTTGCCCACGTTTTTCCCACCGATGAGGCCTTGGCAGTAGGTGTGTCACGCTTTGCCCAGGCTGGCCATATGGCTCGCTCATTGCTAACTGCTGACGATCGTGTCGTTGATCGCGCTGCGCAACGAGTCCGCCAAGGCAAGCCTGGGCGTCGGGATGCAGCCCCGCATCCGTCGCCTCGAGGGCCTAGGGCGAAGCACTCCGCATACTAAAAATCACCCCAGCGATTTAGCCCTCGCGTAGCATGCATGATCATTAGCTGAGCCGCCCACACCGTCGAGCTTGTATAGCCACATCCCAGCTCATTATCCCTCGATTTTTCTCATTTTGTTGCCCACGTTTTTCCCACCGATGAGCCCTTGGCAGTGGGTGTGTCACGCCTTGCCCAGGCTGGCCATATGGCTCGCTCAATGCTAACTGCTGACGATCGTGTCGTCGATCGCGCTGCGCAACGAGTCCGCCAAGGCAAGCCTGGGTGTCGGGATCTAGCCCCGCATCCGTCGCTTGGAAGGCATGCGACGAAGCTCTCTGCATGCTCAAAATCCCCCCAGCGATTTAGCCGTCGCGTAGCATGCACCATCGTTAGCTTCGCCACTAATACCGTCGAGTTTGTCTAGGCACATCCAAGATCATTATCCCACGATTTTTCTCTTTTCGTTGCCCACGTTTTTCCGACCGATGAGGCCTTGGCAGCAGGGGTGTCACGCCTTGCCTAGGCTGACCGTGTGGCTTACTCATTGCTAATGGCCGACGATTGTATCGTCGATCATGGTGCGCAACGAGTCTGCCTAGGCAAGCCTGGGCGTCGGGATGCAGCCCCGCATTCGCTGCATCGAGGGCCTACGACGAAGCCTAACGCTACTCAAAATCACCCCAGCAGATTTAGCCCCTCGAGTAGCATGCATCATCCTAGATGCGCCACCCACACCGTTGAGCTTGTGTATACACATCCAAACTCATTACCCATGTTTTTCTCATTTCCGTTGCCCACGTTTTTCCCACCGATGAGGCCTTGGCAGCAGGGGTGTCACGCCTTGCCCAGGCTGGCCGTGTGGCTCGCTCATTGCTAACGGCCGACGATCGTGTCGTCGATCGCGCTGCGCAACGAGTCCGCCTAGGCAAGCTTGGGCGTCGGGATCCAGCCCCGCGTCCGCCGCCTCGAGGGCCTGCGACGAAGCACTCCGCATGCTCGAAATCCCCCCAACGATTTGGCCCTCGCGTAGCATGCATCATCGTTAGCTTCGCCGCCCACACCGTTGAGTTTGTCTAGCCATATCCTAGCTCATTATCCCATAATTTCTCTCGTTTCGTTGCCCACGTTTTTCCCACCGATGAGGCCTTGGCAGCAGGGGTGTCACGCCTTGCCCAGGCTGGCCGTGTGGCTCGCTCGTTGCTAACGGCCGACGATCATGTCGCCGATCACGCTGCACAACGAGTCCGCCGAGGCAAGCCTGGGCGTCAGGATCCAGCCCCGCATCCGCCGCATCGAGGGCCTGCGACGAAGCACTCCGCATGCTCAAAATCCCCCCAGCAATTTGGCCCTCGTGTAGCATGCATCATCGTTAGCTTCGCCGCCCACACCGTCGAGCTTGTGTAGCCACATCCCAGCTCATTATCCCACGATTTTTCTCATTTCGTTGCCCACATTTTTCCCACCGATGAGCCCTTGGCAGCAGGTGTGTCACGCCTTGCCCGGGCTGGCCATATGGCTCGCTCATTGCTAACTGCCGACGATCGTGTCGTCGATCGCGCTACGCAACGAGTCCGCCAAGGCAAGCCTGGGCGTCGGGATCTAGTCCCGCTTTCGTTGCCTGGAAGGCATGCGACGAATCACTCTGCAAGCTCAAAATCCCCCCAGCGATTTGGCCCTCGCGTAGCATGCATCATCGTTAGCTTCGCCACCAACACCGTCGAGCTTGTCTATCCACATCCCAGCTCATTATCCCACGATTTTTCTCATTTCGTTGCCCACGTTTTTCACCCACCGATGAGGCCTTGGCAGTCAGGGTGTCACGCTTTGCCAGGCTGGGCCGTGTGCTCATCATTGCTAACGTCCCGACACGTCGGGTCATCGATCGTGTGCGCACGAGTCCTCGCCAAGGCAAGCCTGGGCGTCGGGATCTAGCCCGCTTCCGTCGCCTGGAAGGCTGCGACGAAGCTCTCTGCAGCTCAAAATAAAATCCCCCCAGCGATTGGCCGTCGCGTAGCAATGCACACATCGTTAGCTTCGCCACCAACACCGTCGAGTTTGTCTAGGCACATCCCAGATCATTATCCCACTATTTTTCTCATTTCGTTGCCCACGTTTTTCCCACCGATGAGGCCTTGGCAGTAGGTGTGTCACGCTTTGCCCAGGCTGGCCATATGGCTCGCTCATTGCTAACTGCTGACGATCGTGTCGTTGATCGCGCTGCGCAACGAGTCCGCCAAGGCAAGCCTGGGCGTCGGGATGCAGCCCCGCATCCGTCGCCTCGAGGGCCTAGGGCGAAGCACTCCGCATACTAAAAATCACCCCAGCGATTTAGCCCTCGCGTAGCATGCATGATCATTAGCTGAGCCGCCCACACCGTCGAGCTTGTGTAGCCACATGAAGCTCATTATCCGCACGATTTTTCTCATTTTGTTGCGTCGAGTTTGTCTAGGCACATCCCAGATCATTATCCCACGAGCCCTTTGGCAGTAGGTGTGTCACGCTTGCCCACGTAGCATGGCTGACCGATAGCTGAGCAGTAACTGTGCCTTGCCCAGCCACATCGAGCCGCTCATTATCCCACGATTTTTCTCATTTTGTTGCCCACGTTTTTCCCACCGATGAGCCCTTGGCAGTAGGTGTGTCACGCCTTGCCCAGGCTGGCCATATGGCTCGCTCAATGCTAACTGCTGACGATCGTGTCGTCGATCGCGCTGCGCAACGAGTCCGCCAAGGCAAGCCTGGGTGTCGGGATCTAGCCCCGCATCCGTCGCTTGGAAGGCATGCGACGAAGCTCTCTGCATGCTCAAAATCCCCCCAGCGATTTAGCCGTCGCGTAGCATGCACCATCGTTAGCTTCGCCACCAACACCGTCGAGTTTGTCTAGGCACATCCCAGATCATTATCCCACGATTTTTCTCATTTTGTTGCCCACGTTTTTCCGACCGATGAGGCCTTGGCAGCAGGGGTGTCACACCTTGCCTAGGCTGACCGTGTGGCTCACTCATTGCTAATGGCCGACGATTGTATCGTCGATCATGGCGCGCAACGAGTCTGCCTAGGCAAGCCTGGGCGTCGGCATGCAGCCCCGCATTCGCTGCATCGAGGGCCTGCGACGAAGCACTCCGCATACTCAAAATCACCCCAGCGATTTAGCCCCTCGAGTAGCATGCATCATCATTAGATGCGCCACCCACACCGTTGAGCTTGTGTAGCCACATCCAAGCTCATTATCCCATGATTTTTCTCATTTCGTTGCCCACGTTTTTCCCACCGATGAGCCCTTGGCAGTAGGTGTGTCACGCCTTTGCCAGGCTGGACATATGGCTCGCTCATTGCTAACTGCCGACGATCGTGTCGTCGACCGCGCTGCGCAACGAGTCCGCCAAGGCAAGCCTGGGCGTCGGGATCTAGCCCCGCTTCCGTCGCCTCAAGCACCTGCGACGAAGCACTCCGATCATCTGCTCAAAATCAGCCCATCCCTGCGCGAGCGCATTTGATTTGGCCCTCGCCTAGCATGCATCATCATTAGCTTCGCCGCCCACACCTGTCGAGCTTGTCTAGCCACATCCAAGCTCATTATCCCACGATTTTTCTCATTTCGTTGCCCACGTTTTTCCCACCGATGAGGCCTTGGCAGCAGGGGTGTCACGCCTTGCCCAGGCTGGCCGTGTGGCTCACTCATTGCTAATGGTCGACGATTGTGTCGTCGATGTTGGTGCGCAACGAGTCTGCCTAGGCAAGCCTGGGCGTCGGGATGCAGCCCCGAATCAGCCGCATCGAGGGCCTGCGCGAAGCACTCCGCATACTCAAAATCACCCCAGCGATTTGGCCCCTCGCGTAGCATGAATCATCATTAGCTGCGCCGCCCACACTGTCGAGCTTGTCTAGCGACATCCAAGCTCATTATCCCACGATTTTTCTCATTTCGTTGCCCACGTTTTTCCCACCGATGAGCCATTGGCAGCAGGTGTGTCACGCCTTGCCCGGGCTGGCCATATGGCTCGCTCATTGGTAACTGCCGACGATCGTGTCGTCGATCGCGCTGCGCAACGAGTCCTTCAAGGCAAGCCTGGGCGTCGGGATCTAGTCCCGCTTCCGTCGCCTGGAAGGCATGCGACGAAGCACTCCGCAAGCTCAAAATCCCCCCAGCGATTTGGCCCTCGCGTAGCATGCATCATCGTTAGCTTCGCCACCAACAACCGTCGAGCCTGTCTATCCACATCCCAGCTCATTATCCGACGATTTTTCTCATTTCGTTGCCCACGTTTTTCCCACCGATGAGGCCTTGGCAGCAGGGGTGTCACGCCTTGCCCAGGCTGGCCATGTGGCTCCCTCATTGGTAACGCCCGACGATCATGTCATCGATCGCGCTGCGCAACGAGTCCGCCAAGGCAAGCTTGGATGACGTGATCCAGCCTCGCATCCGTCGCCTCGAGGGCTTGCGACGAAGCACTCCGCATGCTCAAAATCCCCCCAACGATTTGGCCCTCGCCTAGCATGCATCATCATTAGCTTCGTCGCCCACACCGTCGAGTTTGTCTAGGCACATCCCAGCTTATTATCCCACAATTTTTCTCATTTCGGTTCCCACGTTTTTCCCACCGATGAGGCCTTGCCAGCAGGGGTGTCACGCCTTGCCCAGGATGGCCGTGTGGCTCACTCATTGCTAACGGCCGACGATTGTGTCATCGATCGCGGTGCGCAACGAGTCCGTCCAGGCAAGCCTGGGCGTCAGTATGCAGCCCCGCATCCTCCGCATAGAGGGCCTGCGACGAAGCACTCCGCATACTCAAAATCACCCCAGCGATTTGGCCCTCGCGTAGCATGCTTCATCATTAGCTGCGCCGCCCACACCGTCGAGCTTGTGTAGCCACATCCCAGCTCATTATCCCACGATTTTTCTCATTTTGTTGCCCACGTTTTTCCGACCGATGAGCCCTTGGCAGCAGCTGTGTCACGCCTTGCCCAGGCTGGCCATATGGCTCGCTCAATGCTAACTGCTGACGATCGTGTCGTCGATCGCGCTGCGCAATGAGTCCGCCAAGTCAAGCCTAGGCGTCGGGATCTAGCCCCGCATCCGTCTCCTAGAAGGAATGCGACGAAGCACTCCGCATGCTCAAAATCCCCCAAGCGATTTGGCCCTCGCGTAGCATCCATCATCGTTAGCTTCGCCACTAACACCGTCGAGTTTGTCTATCCACATCCCAGCTCATTATCCCATGATCTTTCTGATTTCGTTTCCCACGTTTTTCCCACCGATGAGGCCTTGGCAACAGGGGTGTCACGCCTTGCCCAGGCTGGCCGTATGGCTCCCTCATTGGTAACGCCCGACGATAGTGTCGTCGATCGCGCTGTGCAACGAGTCCGCCAAGGCAAGCTTGGGCGTCGGGATCCAGCCTCGCATCCGTCGCCTCGATGGCCTGCGACGAAGCAGTCCGCATGCTCAAAATCCCCCCAGCGATTTGGCCCTCGCGTAGCATGCATCATCGTTAGCTTCGCCACCAACACCGTCGAGTTTGTCTATCCACATCCCAGCTCATTATCCCACGATTTTTCTCATTTCGTTGCCCACGTTTTTCCCACCGATGAGGCCTTGGCAGCAGGGGTGTTACGCCTTGCCCAGGCTGGCCGTGTGGCTCCCTCATTGGTAATGCCCGACGAACATGTCGTCGATCGCGCTACGCAACGAGTCCGCCAAGGCAAGCTTGGACGTCGGGATCTAGCCTTGCATCCGTCGCTTCGAGGGCCTACAACGAAGCACTCCGCATGCTCAAAATCCCCACAGCGATTTGGCCCTCGCGTAGCATGCATGATCGTTAGCTTCGCCACCCACACTGTCGAGTTTGTCTAGGCACATCCCAGCTCATTATCCCACGATTTTTCTCATTTCGGTTCCCACGTTTTTCCCACCGATGAGGCCTTGCCAGCAGGGGTGTCACGCCTTGCCCAGGCTGGCCGTGTGGCTCACTCATTGCTAATGGCCGATGATTGTGTCGTCGATCGTGGTGCGCAACAAGTCCGCCAAGGCAAGCCTGGGCGTCGGGATGCAGCCCCGCATCCGCCGCATCGAGGGCCTGGGACGAGGCACTCCGCATACTAAAAATCACCCCAACGATTTGGCCCCTCGCGTAGCATGCATCATCATTAGCTGCGCCGCCCACACTGTCGAGCTTGTCTAGCCACATCCAAGCTCATTATCCCGCGATTTTTCTCATTTCGTTGCCAACATTTTTCCCACCGATGAGCCCTTGGCAGCAGGTGTGTCACGCCTTGCCCGGGCTGGCCATATGGCTCGCTCATTGCTAACTGCCGACGATCGTGTCGTCGATCGCGCTACGCAACGAGTCCGCCAAGGCAAGCCTGGGCGTCGGGATCTAGTCCCGCTTTCGTTGCCTGGAAGGCATGCGACGAATCACTCTGCAAGCTCAAAATCCCCCCAGCGATTTGGCCCTCGCGTAGCATGCATCATCGTTAGCTTCGCCACCAACACCGTCGAGCTTGTCTATCCACATCCCAGCTCATTATCCCACGATTTTTCTCATTTCGTTGCCCACGTTTTTCCCACCGATGAGGCCTTGGCAGCAGGGGTGTCACGCTTTGCCCAGGCTGGCCGTGTGCTCAATCATTGCTAACGCCCGACGATCGTGTCATCGATCGTGGTGCGCAACGAGTCCGCCAAGGCAAGCCTGGGCGTCGGGATCTAGCCCCGCTTCCGTCGCCTGGAAGGCATGCGACGAAGCTCTCTGCATGCTCAAAATCCCCCCAGCGATTTGGCCGTCGCGTAGCATGCACCATCGTTAGCTTCGCCACCAACACCGTCGAGTTTGTCTAGGCACATCCCAGATCATTATCCCACGATTTTTCTCATTTCGTTGCCCACGTTTTTCCCACCGATGAGGCCTTGGCAGTAGGTGTGTCACGCTTTGCCCAGGCTGGCCATATGGCTCGCTCAATGCTAACTGCTGACGATCATGTCGTCGATCGTGCTACGCAACGAGTCCGCCAAGGCAAGCCTGGGCGTCGGGATGAAGCCCCGCATCCGTCGCCTCGAGGGCCTAGGGCGAAGCACTCCGCATACTAAAAATCACCCCAGCGATTTAGCCCTCGCGTAGCATGCATGATCATTAGCTGAGCCGCCCACACCGTCGAGCTTGTGTAGCCACATCCCAGCTCATTATCCCACGATTTTTCTCATTTTGTTGCCCACGTTTTCCCACCGATGAGCCCTTGGTCGTAGGTGTGTCACGCCTTGCCCAGGCTGGCCATATGGCTCGCTCAATGCTAACTGCTGACGATCGTGTCATCGATCGCGCTGCGCAACGAGTCCGCCAAGGCAAGCCTGGGTGTCGGGATCTAGCCCCGCATCCGTCGCTTGGAAGGCATGCGACGAAGCTCTCTGCATGCTCAAAATCCCCCCAGCGATTTAGCCGTCGCGTAGCATGCACCATCGTTAGCTTTGCCACCAACACCGTCGAGTTTGTCTAGGCACATCCCAGATCATTATCCCACGATTTTTCTCATTTTGTTGCCCACGTTTTTCCGACCGATGAGGCCTTGGCAGCAGGGGTGTCACACCTTGCCTAGGCTGACCGTGTGGCTCACTCATTGCTAATGGCCGACGATTGTATCGTCGATCATGGCGCGCAACGAGTCTGCCTAGGCAAGCCTGGGCGTCGGCATGCAGCCCCGCATTCGCTGCATCGAGGGCCTGCGACGAAGCACTCCGCATACTCAAAATCACCCCAGCGATTTAGCCCCTCGAGTAGCATGCATCATCATTAGATGCGCCACCCACACCGTTGAGCTTGTGTAGCCACATCCAAGCTCATTATCCCATGATTTTTCTCATTTCGTTGCCCACGTTTTTCCCACCGATGAGCCCTTGGCAGTAGGTGTGTCACGCCTTTGCCAGGCTGGACATATGGCTCGCTCATTGCTAACTGCCGACGATCGTGTCGTCGACCGCGCTGCGCAACGAGTCCGCCAAGGCAAGCTTGGGCGTCGGGATCTAGCCCCGCTTCCGTCGCCTCAAGCGCCTGCGACGAAGCACTCCGCATGCTCAAAATCCCCCCAGCGATTTGGCCCTCGCCTAGCATGCGTCATCATTAGCTTCGCCGCCCACACCGTTGAGTTTGTCTAGGCACATCCCTGCTCATTATCCCACGATTTTTCTCATTTCGGTTCCCACGTTTTTCCCACCGATGAGGCCTTGCCAGCAGGGGTGTCACGCCTTGCCCAGGCTGGCCGTGTGGCTCACTCATTGCTAACGGCCGACGATTGTGTCGTCGATCGTGGTGCGCAACGAGTCCGCCAGGCAAGCCTGGGCGTCGGGATGCAGCCCCGCATCCGCCGCATCGAGGGCCTGCGACGAAGCACTCCGCATACTAAAAATCACCCCAGCGATTTGGCCCCTCGCGTAGCATGCATCATCATTAGCTGCGCCGCCCACACCGTCGAGCTTGTGTAGCCACATCCAAGCTCATTATCCCACGATTTTTCTCATTTTGTTGCCCACGTTTTTCCCACCGATGAGCCCTTGGCAGCAGGTGTGTCACGCCTTGCCCAGGCTGGCCATATGGGCTCGCTCAATGCTAACCGCTGACGATCGTGTCGTCGATCGCGCTGCGCAACGAGTCCGCCAAGGCAAGCGTGGGCGTCGGGATCGAGCCCCGCATCCGTCGGTTGGA
The DNA here is from genome assembly GCA_021397835.1 of Moringa oleifera. Taxonomy (NCBI): domain Eukaryota; kingdom Viridiplantae; phylum Streptophyta; class Magnoliopsida; order Brassicales; family Moringaceae; genus Moringa; species Moringa oleifera. Next base: position 21,840 of record JAJFZO010000281.1, read on the forward strand.
AGGCTTGCGACGAAGCTCTCTGCATGCTCAAAATCCCCCCAGCGATTTGGCCGTCGCGTAGCATGCACCATCGTTAGCTTCGCCACCAACACCGTCGAGTTTGTCTAGGCACATCCCAGATCATTATCCCACGATTTTTCTCATTTCGTTGCCCACGTTTTTCCCACCGATGAGGCCTTGGCAGTAGGTGTGTCACGCCTTGCCCAGGCTGGCCATATGGCTCGCTCAATGCTAACTGCTGACGATCGTGTCGTCGATCGTGCTGCGCAACGAGTCCGCCAAGGCAAGCCTGGGCGTCGGGATGAAGCCCCGCATCCGTCGCCTCGAGGGCCTAGGGCGAAGCACTCCGCATACTAAAAATCACCCCAGCGATTTAGCCCTCGCGTAGCATGCATGATCATTAGCTGAGCCGCCCACACCGTCGAGCTTGTGTAGCCACATCCCAGCTCATTATCCCACGATTTTTCTCATTTTGTTGCCCACGTTTTTCCCACCGATGAGCCCTTGGCAGTAGGTGTGTCACGCCTTGCCCAGGCTGGCCATATGGCTCGCTCAATGCTAACTGCTGACGATCGTGTCGTCGATCGCGCTGCGCAACGAGTCCGCCAAGGCAAGCCTGGGTGTCGGGATCTAGCCCCGCATCCGTCGCTTGGAAGGCATGCGACGAAGCTCTCTGCATGCTCAAAATCCCCCCAGCGATTTAGCCGTCGCGTAGCATGCACCATCGTTAGCTTCGCCACCAACACCGTCGAGTTTGTCTAGCCACATCTAAGATCATTATCCCATGATTTTTCTCATTTCGTTGCCCACGTTTTTCCCACCGATGAGGCCTTGGCAGCAGGGGTGTCACACCTTGCCTAGGCTGACCGTGTGGCTCACTCATTGCTAATGGCCGACGATTGTATCGTCGATCATGGCGCGCAACGAGTCTGCCTAGGCAAGCCTGGGCGTCGGCATGCAGCCCCGCATTCGCTGCATCGAGGGCCTGCGACGAAGCACTCCGCATACTCAAAATCACCCCAGCGATTTAGCCCCTCGAGTAGCATGCATCATCATTAGAAGCGCCACCCACACCGTTGAGCTTGTGTAGCCACATCCAAGCTCATTATCCCATGATTTTTCTCATTTCGTTGCCCACGTTTTTCCCACCGATGAGCCCTTGGCAGTAGGTGTGTCACGCCTTGCCCAGGCTGGCCATATGGCTCGCTCATTGCTAACTGCCGACGATCGTGTCGTCGACCGCGCTGCGCAACGAGTCCGCCAAGGCAAGCTTGGGCGTCGGGATCTAGCCCCGCTTCCGTCGCCTCAAGCGCCTGCGACGAAGCACTCCGCATGCTCAAAATCCCCCCAGCGATTTGGCCCTCGCCTAGCATGCGTCATCATTAGCTTCGCCGCCCACACCGTTGAGTTTGTCTAGGCACATCCCAGCTCATTATCCCACGATTTTTCTCATTTTGTTGCCCACGTTTTTCCCACCGATGAGGCCTTGGCAGCAGGGGTGTCACGCCTTGCCCAGGCTGGCCGTGTGGCTCACTCATTTCTAATGGTCGACGATTGTGTCGTCGATCGTGGTGCGCAACGAGTCTGCCTAGGCAAGCCTGGGCGTCGGGATGCAGCCCCGCATCCGCCGCATCGAGGGCCTGGGACGAAGCACTCCGCATACTAAAAATCACCCCAGCGATTTGGCCCTCGCGTAGCATGCATCATCATTAGCTGCGCCGCCCACACCGTCGAGCTTGTGTAGCCACATCCCAGCTCATTATCCCACGATTTTTCTCATTTTGTTGCCCACGTTTTTCCCACCGATGAGCCCTTGGCAGCAGGTGTGTCACGCCTTGCCCAGGCTGGCCATATGGCTCGCTCAATGCTAACCGCTGACGATCGTGTCGTCGATCGCGCTGCGCAACGAGTCCGCCAAGGCAAGCGTGGGCGTCGGGATCGAGCCCCGCATCCGTCGGTTGGAAGGCTTGCGACGAAGCTCTCTGCATGCTCAAAATCCCCCCAGCGATTTGGCCGTCGCGTAGCATGCACCATCGTTAGCTTCGCCACCAACACCGTCGAGTTTGTCTAGGCACATCCCAGATCATTATCCCACGATTTTTCTCATTTTGTTGCCCACGTTTTTCCCACCGATGAGGCCTTGGCAGTAGGTGTGTCACGCCTTGCCCAGGCTGGCCATATGGCTCGCTCAATGCTAACTGCTGACGATCGTGTCATCGATCACGCTGCGCAACGAGTCCGCCAAGGCAAGCCTGGGCGTCGGGATGAAGCCCCGCATCCGTTGCCTCGAGGGCCTAGGGCGAAGCACTCCGCATACTAAAAATCACCCCAGCGATTTAGCCCTCGCGTAGCATGCATGATCATTAGCTGAGCCGCCCACACCGTCGAGCTTGTGTAGCCACATCCCAGCTCATTATCCCACGATTTTTCTCATTTTGTTGCCCACGTTTTTCCCACCGATGAGCCCTTGGCAGTAGGTGTGTCACGCCTTGCCCAGGCTGGCCATATGGCTCGCTCAATGCTAACCGCTGACGATCGTGTCGTCGATCGCGCTGCGCAACGAGTCCGCCAAGGCAAGCGTGGGCGTCGGGATCGAGCCCCGCATCCGTCGCTTGGAAGGCTTGCGACGAAGCTCTCTGCATGCTCAAAATCCCCCCAGCGATTTGGCCGTCGCGTAGCATGCACCATCGTTAGCTTCGCCACCAACACCGTCGAGTTTGTCTAGGCACATCCCAGATCATTATCCCACGATTTTTCTCATTTCGTTGCCCACGTTTTTCCCACCGATGAGGCCTTGGCAGTAGGTGTGTCACGCCTTGCCCAGGCTGGCCATATGGCTCGCTCAATGCTAACTGCTGACGATCGTGTCGTCGATCGCGCTGCGCAACGAGTCCGCCAAGGCAAGCCTGGGTGTCGGGATCTAGCCCCGCATCCGTCACTTGGAAGGCATGCGACTAAGCTCTCTGCATGCTCAAAATCCCCCAAGCGATTTAGCCGTCGCGTAGCATGCACCATCGTTAGCTTCGCCACCAACACCGTCAAGTTTGTCTAGGCACATCCCAGATCATTATCCCACGATTTTTCTCTTTTTGTTGCCCACGTTTTTCCCACCGATGAGGCCTTGGCAGCAGGGGTGTCACGCCTTGCCCAGGCTGGCCGTGTGGCTCACTCATTGCTAATGGTCGACGATTGTGTCGTCGATTGTGGTGCGCAACGAGTCTGCCTAGGCAAGCCTGGGCGTCGGGATGCAGCCCCGCATCTGCCGCATCGAGGGCCTGCGACGAAGCACTCCGCATACTCAAAATCACCCCAGCGATTTGGCCCCTCGCGTAGCATGCATCATCATTAGCTGCGCCGCCCACACCGTCGAGCTTGTGTAGCCACATCCAAGCTCATTATCCCACGATTTTTCTCATTTCGTTGCCCACGTATTTCCGACCGATGAGGCCTTGGCAGCAGGGGTGTCACGCCTTGCCTAGGCTGACCGTGTGGCTCACTCATTGCTAATGGCCGACGATTGTATCGTCGATCATGGTGCGCAACGAGTCTGCCTAGGAAAGCCTGGGCGTCGGGATGCAGCCGCGCATCCATCGCCTTGAGGGCCTGGGACGAAGCACTCCGCATACTAAAAATCACCCCAGCGATTTTGCCCTCGCGTAGCATGCATGATCATTAGCTGCGCCGCCCACACCGTCGAGCTTGTGTAGCCACATCCAAGCTCATGATCCCACGATTTCTCTCATTTCGATGCCCACGTTTTTCCCACCGATGAGCCCTTGGCAGCAGGTGTGTCACGCCTTGCCCAGGCTGGCCATATGGCTCGCTCATTGCTAACTGCCGACGATCGTGTCGTCGACCGCGCTGCGCAACGAGTCCGCCAAGGCAAGCTTGGGCGTCGGGATCTAGCCCCGCTTCCGTCGCCTCAAGCGCCTGCGACGAAGCACTCCGCATGCTCAAAATCCCCCCAGCGATTTGGCCCTCGCCTAGCATGCGTCATCATTAGCTTCGCCGCCCACACCGTTGAGTTTGTCTAGGCACATCCCAGCTCATTATCCCACGATATTTCTCATTTCGGTTCCCAAGTTTTTCCCACCGATGAGGCCTTGCCAGCAGGGGTGTCACGCCTTGCCCAGGCTGGCCGTGTGGCTCACTCATTGCTAATGGTCGACGATTGTGTCGTTGATTGTGGTGCGCAACGAGTCTGCCTAGGCAAGCCTGGGCGTCGGGATGCAGCCCCGCATCTGCCGCATCGAGGGCCTGCGACGAAGCACTCCGCATACTCAAAATCACCCCAGCGATTTGGCCCCTCGCGTAGCATGCATCATCATTAGCTGCGCCGCCCACACCGTCGAGCTTGTGTAGCCACATCCAAGCTCATTATCCCACGATTTCTCTCATTTCGATGCCCACGTTTTTCCCACCGATGAGCCCTTGGCAGCAGGTGTGTCACGCCTTGCCCAGGCTGGCCATATGGCTCGCTCATTGCTAACTGCCGACGATCGTGTCGTCGACCACGCTGCGCAACGAGTCCGCCAAGGCAAGCCTGGGCGTCGGGATCTAGCCCCGCTTCCGTCGCCTCAAGCGCCTGCGACGAAGCACTCCGCATGCTCAAAATCCCCCCAGCGATTTGGCCCTCGCCTAGCATGCGTCATCATTAGCTTCGCCGCCCACACCGTTGAGTTTGTCTAGGCACATCCCAGCTCATTATCCCACGATTTTTCTCATTTCGGTTCCCACGTTTTTCCCACCGATGAGGCCTTGCCAGCAGGGGTGTCACGCCTTACCCAGGATGGCCGTGTGGCTCACTCATTGCTAACGGCCGACGATCGTGTTGTCGATCGTGGTGCGCAACGAGTCCGCCAAGGCAAGCCTGGGCGTCGGGATGCAGCCCCGCATCCATCGCCTTGAGGGCCTGGGACGAAGCACTCCGCATACTAAAAATCACCCCAGCGATTTTGCCCTCGCGTAGCATGCATGATCATTAGCTGCGCCACCCACACCGTCGAGCTTGTGTAGCCCCATCCCAGCTCATTATCCCACGATTTTTCTCATTTTGTTGCCCACGTTTTTCCCACCGATGAGCCCTTGGCAGTAGGTGTGTCACGCCTTTCCCAGGCTGGCCATATGGCTCGCTCAATGCTAACTGCTGACGATCGTGTCATCGATCGCGCTGCGCAACGAGTCCGCCAAGGCAAGCCTGGGCGTCGGGATCTAGCCCCGCATCCGTCGCTTGGAAGGCATGCGACGAAGCTCTCTGCATGCTCAAAATCCCCCCAGCGATTTGGCCGTCGCGTTGCATGCACCATCGTTAGCTTCGCCACCAACACCGTCGAGTTTGTCTAGGCACATCCCAGGTCATTATCCCACGATTTTTCTCATTTTGTTGCCCACGTTTTTCCCACCGATGAGGCCTTGGCAGCAGGGGTGTCATGCCTTGCCCAGGCTGGCCGTGTGGCTCACTCATTTCTAATGGTCGACGATTGTGTCATCGATCGTGGTGCGCAATGAGTCTGCCTAGGCAAGCCTGGGCGTCGGGATGCAGCCCCGCATCAGCCGCATCGAGGGCCTGCGAGAAGCACTCCGCATACTCAAAATCACCCCAACGATTTGGCCCCTCGCGTAGCATGCATCATCATTAGCTACGCCGCCCACACTGTCGAGCTTGTCTAGCCACATCCAAGCTCATTATCCCACGATTTTTCTCATTTCGTTGCCCACATTTTTCCCACCGATGAGCCCTTGGCAGCAGGTGTGTCACGCCTTGCCCGGGCTGGCCATGTGGCTCGCTCATTGCTAACTGCCGACGATCGTGTCGTCGATCGCGCTGCGCAACGAGTCCTCCAAGGCAAGCCTGGGCGTCGGGATCTAGTCCCGCTTTCGTCGCCTGGAAGGCATGCGACGAAGCACTCTACAAGCTCAAAATCCCCCCAGCGATTTGGCCCTCGCGTAGCATGCATCATCGTTAGCTTCGCCACCAACACCGTCGAGCTTGTCTGTCCACATCCCAGCTCATTATCCCACGATTTTTCTCATTTCGTTGCCCACGTTTTTCCCACCAATGAGGCCTTGGAAGCAGGGGTGTCACGCCTTGCCCAGGCTGGCCGTGTGCTCAATCATTGCTAACGCCCGACGATCGTGTCATCGATCGTGTGCGCAACGAGTCCGCCAAGGCAAGCCTGGGCGTCGGGATCTAGCCCCGCTTCCGTCGCCTGGAAGGCATGCGACGAAGCTCTCTGCATGCTCAAAATCCCCCCAGCGATTTGGCCGTCGCGTAGCATGCACCATCGTTAGCTTCGCCACCAACACCGTCGAGTTTGTCTAGGCACATCCCAGATCATTATCCCACTATTTTTCTCATTTCGTTGCCCACGTTTTTCCCACCGATGAGGCCTTGGCAGTAGGTGTGTCACGCTTTGCCCAGGCTGGCCATATGGCTCGCTCATTGCTAACTGCTGACGATCGTGTCGTTGATCGCGCTGCGCAACGAGTCCGCCAAGGCAAGCCTGGGCGTCGGGATGCAGCCCCGCATCCGTCGCCTCGAGGGCCTAGGGCGAAGCACTCCGCATACTAAAAATCACCCCAGCGATTTAGCCCTCGCGTAGCATGCATGATCATTAGCTGAGCCGCCCACACCGTCGAGCTTGTATAGCCACATCCCAGCTCATTATCCCTCGATTTTTCTCATTTTGTTGCCCACGTTTTTCCCACCGATGAGCCCTTGGCAGTGGGTGTGTCACGCCTTGCCCAGGCTGGCCATATGGCTCGCTCAATGCTAACTGCTGACGATCGTGTCGTCGATCGCGCTGCGCAACGAGTCCGCCAAGGCAAGCCTGGGTGTCGGGATCTAGCCCCGCATCCGTCGCTTGGAAGGCATGCGACGAAGCTCTCTGCATGCTCAAAATCCCCCCAGCGATTTAGCCGTCGCGTAGCATGCACCATCGTTAGCTTCGCCACCAACACCGTCGAGTTTGTCTAGGCACATCCCAGATCATTATCCCACGATTTTTCTCATTTCGTTGCCCACGTATTTCCGACCGATGAGGCCTTGGCAGCAGGGGTGTCACGCCTTGCCTAGGCTGACCGTGTGGCTCACTCATTGCTAATGGCCGACGATTGTATCGTCGATCATGGTGCGCAACGAGTCTGCCTAGGAAAGCCTGGGCGTCGGGATGCAGCCGCGCATCCATCGCCTTGAGGGCCTGGGACGAAGCACTCCGCATACTAAAAATCACCCCAGCGATTTTGCCCTCGCGTAGCATGCATGATCATTAGCTGCGCCGCCCACACCGTCGAGCTTGTGTAGCCACATCCAAGCTCATTATCCCACGATTTTTCTCATTTCGATGCCCACGTTTTTCCCACCGATGAGCCCTTGGCAACAGGTGTGTCACGCCTTGCCCAGGCTGGCCATATGGCTCGCTCATTGCTAACTACCGACGATCGTGTCGTCGACCGCGCTGCGCAACGAGTCCGCCAAGGCAAGCTTGGGCGTCGGGATCTAGCCCCGCTTCCGTCGCCTCGAGCGCCTGCGACGAAGCACTCCGCATGCTCAAAATCCCCCCAGCGATTTGGCCCTCGCCTAGCATGCGTCATCATTAGCTTCGCCGCCCACACCGTTGAGTTTGTCTAGGCACATCCCAGCTCATTATCCCACGATTTTTCTCATTTCGATTCCCACGTTTTTCCCACCGATGAGGCCTTGCCAGCAGGGGTGTCATGCCTTGCCCAGGCTGACCGTGTGGCTCACTCATTGCTAATGGCCGACGATTGTGTCGTCGATCGTGGTGCGCAACAAGTCTGCCTAGGCAAGCCTGGGCGTCGGGATGCAGCCCCGCATCCGCCGCATCGAGGGCCTGGGACGAAGCACTCCGCATACTAAAAATCACCCCAGCGATTTGGCCCTCGCGTAGCATGCATCATCATTAGCTGCGCCGCCCACACCGTCGAGCTTGTGTAGCCACATCCCAGCTCATTATCCCACGATTTTTCTCATTTTGTTGCCCACGTTTTTCCCACCGATGAGCCCTTGGCAGCAGGTGTGTCACGCCTTGCCCAGGCTGGCCGTGTGGCTCACTCATTTCTAATGGTCGACGATTGTGTCATCGATCGTGGTGCGCAACGAGTCTGCCTAGGCAAGCCTGGGCGTCGGGATGCAGCCCCGAATCAGCCGCATCGAGGGCCTGCGCGAAGCACTCCGCATACTCAAAATCACCCCAACGATTTGGCCCCTCGCGTAGCATGCATCATCATTAGCTACGCCGCCCACACTGTCGAGCTTGTCTAGCCACATCCAAGCTCATTATCCCACGATTTTTCTCATTTCGTTGCCCACGTTTTTCCCACCGATGAGGCCTTGGCAGCAGGGGTGTCACGCCTTGCCCAGGCTGGCCGTGTGGCTCACTCATTGCTAATGGTCGACGATTGTGTCGTCGATTGTGGTGCGCAACGAGTCTGCCTAGGCAAGCCTGGGCGTCGGGATGCAGCCCCGCATCTGCCGCATCGAGGGCCTACGACGAAGCACTCCGCATACTCAAAATCACCCCAGCGATTTGGCCCCTCGCGTAGCATGAATCATCATTAGCTGCGCCGCCCACACTGTCGAGCTTGTCTAGCGACATCCAAGCTCATTATCCCACGATTTTTCTCATTTCGTTGCCCACGTTTTTCCCACCGATGAGCCATTGGCAGCAGGTGTGTCACGCCTTGCCCGGGCTGGCCATATGGCTCGCTCATTGGTAACTGCCGACGATCGTGTCGTCGATCGCGCTGCGCAATGAGTCCTTCAAGGCAAGCCTGGGCGTCGGGATCTAGTCCCGCTTCCGTCGCCTGGAAGGCATGCGACGAAGCACTCCGCAAGCTCAAAATCCCCCCAGCGATTTGGCCCTCGCGTAGCATGCATCATCGTTAGCTTCGCCACCAACACCGTCGAGCCTGTCTATCCACATCCCAGCTCATTATCCGACGATTTTTCTCATTTCGTTGCCCACGTTTTTCCCACCGATGAGGCATTGGCAGCAGGGGTGTCACGCCTTGCCCAGGCTGGCCATGTGGCTCCCTCATTGGTAACGCCCGACGATCATGTCATCGATCGCGCTGCGCAACGAGTCCGCCAAGGCAAGCTTGGATGACGTGATCCAGCCTCGCATCCGTCGCCTCGAGGGCTTGCGACGAAGCACTCCGCATGCTCAAAATCCCCCCAACGATTTGGCCCTCGCCTAGCATGCATCATCATTAGCTTCGTCGCCCACACCGTCGAGTTTGTCTAGGCACATCCCAGCTTATTATCCCACAATTTTTCTCATTTCGGTTCCCACGTTTTTCCCACCGATGAGGCCTTTCCAGCAGGGGTGTCACGCCTTGCCCAGGATGGCCGTGTGGCTCACTCATTGCTAACGGCCGACGATTGTGTCATCGATCGCGGTGCGCAACGAGTCCGTCCAGGCAAGCCTGGGCGTCAGTATGCAGCCCCGCATCCTCCGCATAGAGGGCCTGCGACGAAGCACTCCGCATACTCAAAATCACCCCAGCGATTTGGCCCTCGCGTAGCATGCTTCATCATTAGCTGCGCCGCCCACACCGTCGAGCTTGTGTAGCCACATCCCAGCTCATTATCCCACGATTTTTCTCATTTTGTTTCCCACGTTTTTCCGACCGATGAGCCCTTGGCAGCAGCTGTGTCACGCCTTGCCCAGGCTGGCCATATGGCTCGCTCAATGCTAACTGCTGACGATCGTGTCGTCGATCGCGCTGCGCAATGAGTCCGCCAAGTCAAGCCTAGGCGTCGGGATCTAGCCCCGCATCCGTCTCCCAGAAGGAATGCGACGAAGCACTCCGCATGCTCAAAATCCCCCAAGCGATTTGGCCCTCGCGTAGCATCCATCATCGTTAGCTTCGCCACCAACACCGTCGAGTTTGTCTATCCACATCCCAGCTCATTATCCCATGATCTTTCTGATTTCGTTTCCCACGTTTTTCCCACCGATGAGGCCTTGGCAACAGGGGTGTCACGCCTTGCCCAGGCTGGCCGTATGGCTCCCTCATTGGTAACGCCCGACGATAGTGTCGTCGATCGCGCTGTGCAACGAGTCCGCCAAGGCAAGCTTGGGCGTCGGGATCCAGCCTCGCATCCGTCGCCTCGATGGCCTGCGACGAAGCAGTCCGCATGCTCAAAATCCCCCCAGCGATTTGGCCCTCGCGTAGCATGCATCATCGTTAGCTTCGCCACCAACACCGTCGAGTTTGTCTATCCACATCCCAGCTCATTATCCCACGATCTTTCTCATTTCGTTGCCCACGTTTTTCCCACCGATGAGGCCTTGGCAGCAGGGGTGTTACGCCTTGCCCAGGCTGGCCGTGTGGCTCCCTCATTGGTAATGCCCGACGAACATGTCGTCGATCGCGCTACGCAACGAGTCCGCCAAGGCAAGCTTGGACGTCGGGATCTAGCCTTGCATCCGTCGCTTCGAGGGCCTACAACGAAGCACTCCGCATGCTCAAAATCCCCACAGCGATTTGGCCCTCGCGTAGCATGCATGATCGTTAGCTTCGCCACCCACACTGTCGAGTTTGTCTAGGCACATCCCAGCTCATTATCCCACGATTTTTCTCATTTCGTTGCCCACGTTTTTCCCACCGATGAGGCCTTGGCAGCAGGGGTGTCACGCCTTGCCCAGGCTGGCCGTGTGCTCAATCATTGTTAACGCCCGACGATCGTGTCATCGATCGTGGTGCGCAACGAGTCCGCCAAGGCAAGCCTGGGTGTCGGGATCTAGCCCCGCTTCCGTCGCCTGGAAGGCATGCGACGAAGCTCTCCGCATACTCAAAATCCCCCCAGTGATTTGGCCGTCGCGTAGCATGCACCATCGTTAGCTTCGCCACCAACACCGTCGAGTTTGTCTAGCCACATCCCAGCTCAATATCCCATGATTTTTCTCATTTCGTTCCCCACGTTTTTCCCACCGATGAGGCCTTAGCAGCAAGTGTGTCACCCCTTTCCCAAGCTGGCCGTATGGCTTGCTCATTGCTGACGATCGTGTCGTCGATCGCGCTGCGCAACGAGTCCTCCAAGGCAAGCCTGGGCGTCGGGATCCAGCCCTGCATCCGTCGCCTCGAGGGCCTGCGACGAAGCACTCCACATTCTCCAAATCCCCCCATCGATTTGGCTCTCGAGTAGCATGCATCATCGTTAGCTTCGCCACCAATACCGTCGAGTTTGTCTAGCCACATCCCAGCTCTTTATCCCACTATTTTTCTCATTTCGTTGCCCACGTTTTTTCCTCCAATGAGGCCTTGGCAGCAGGGGTGTCACGCCTTGCCCAGGCTGGCCATATGGCTCGCTCATTGCTAACGACCGACGATCGTGTCATCGATCCCGCTGCGCAACGAGTCCGCAAAGGTAAGCCTAGGCGTCGGGATTCTGCCCCGCATCCACCGCCTCGAGCGCCTGCGACAAAGCACTCCGCATGCTCAATATCCCCCCTATGATTTTGCCCTCGTGTAGCATGCATCATCGTTAGCATCGCTTCCCACACCGTCGAGTTTATCTAGCCACATCCCAGCTCATCATCCCACGATTTTTGTCATTTCATTGCCCACGTTTTCCCACTGATGAGGCCTTGGCAGTAGGGGTGTCACGCCTTGCCCAGGCAGGCCGTGTGGCTCCCTCATTGCTAACGGTCGACGATCTTGTCGTCGATCGCGCTGCACAACGAGTTCGCCAAGGCAAGCCTGGGCGTCGCGATCCAGCCCCGCATCCGTCACCTCGAGGGCCTGCGAGGAAGCACTCCGCATGCTCAAAATCCCCCCAGTGATTTGCCTCTCGCATAGCATGCATCATCATTAGCTTCGCCGCCCATACCGTCGAGCTTATGGAGCCACAACCCAGCTTATTATCCCATGATTTTTCTCATTTAGTTGCCCACGTTTTTCCCACCGATGAGGCCTTGGCAGCAGGGGTGTCACGCCTTGCCCAGGCTGGCCATATGGCTCGCTCATTACTAACGGTCGATGATCGTGTCGTCGATCGCGCTGCGCAACGAGTCCGCCAAGGCAAGCCTAGGCGTCGGGATCTAGCCCCGCATCAGTCGCCGCGAGGGCCTGCGATGAAGCACTCCGCATGCTCAAAATCCCCTCAGCGATTTGGCCCTCGTGTAGCATGCATCATCGTTAGGTTCGCCACCAACACCGTCGAGTTTGTCTAGCCACATCCAAGCTCATTATCCCACAATTTTTGTCATTTCATTGCCCACGTTTTTCCCACCGATGAGGCCTTGGCAGCAGGGCTGTCACTCCTCGCCTAGGCAGGCCGTGTGGCTCCCTCATTGTTAACGGTCGATGATCTTGTCGTCGATCGCACTGTGCAACGAGTCCGGCAGCCTGGGTGTCACGATCCAGCCATGCATCCGCCACCTGGAGGGCCTGCGACACTCCGCATGCTCAAAATCCCCCCAGCGATTTGCCCCTCGCGTAGCATGCATCATCATTAGTTTCGTCGCCCACACCGTCGAGCTTATGTAGCTACATCCTAGCTTATTATCCCACGATTTTTCTCATTTCGTGGCCCACATTTTTCCCACCGATGAGGCCTTGGCAGTAGGGCTGTCACGCCTTGCCCAAGCAGGCCGTATGGCTCCCTCATCGCTAACGGTCGAAGATTGTGTCGTCGATCGCGCTGCGCAACGAGTCCGCCAAGGTAAGCCTGGGCGTCGCGATCCAGCCATGCATCCGCCACCTCGAGGGCCTGCGACACTCCGCATTCTCAAAATCCCCCTAGCGATTTGCCCCTCGCGTAGCATGCATCATCATTAGTTTCACCGCCCACACCGTCGAGCTTATGTAGCTACATCCTAGCTCATTATCCCACGATTTTTCTCATTTCGTTGCCCACGTTTTTCCCACCGATGAGGCCTTGGCAGTAGGGGTGTCACGCCTTGCCCAGGCAGGCCGTATGGCTCCCTCATCGCTAACGGTCGAAGATCGTGTCGTGGATCGCGCTGCGCAACGAGTCCGCCAAGGTAAGCCTGGGCATCGCGATCCAGTCCCGCATCCGCCACCTCGAGGGCCTGCGACGAAGCACTCCGCATGCTCAAAATCCCCCCAGCGATTTGGACCTCGAGTAGCATGCATCATCATTACCTTCACTGCCCACACCGTCGAGTTTGTCGAGGCACATCCCAGTTCATTATCCCACGATTTTTCTCATTTTGTTGCCCACGTTTTTCCCACCGATGAGGCCTTGGCAGCAGGGGTGTCACGCCTTGCCTAAGGTGGCCGTGTGGCTCCCTCATTGCTAACAGTCGACGATTATGTCATCGATCGCGGTGCGCAACGAGTCTGCCTAGGCAATCCTGGGCGTAGGGATGCAGCCCTGCATCCGCCGCCTCGAGGTCCTGCGATGAAGCACTCCGTATGCTCAAAATCACCCCAGCGATTTGGCATTCACGTAGCATGCATCATCATTAGCTTCGCCGCCCATACTGTCGAGCTTGTGTAGCCACATCCCAGATCATTATCCCATGATTTTTCTCATTTTGTTGCCCACGTTTTTCCCACCGATGAGGCCTTGGCAGCAGGGGTGTCACGCCTTGCCCAGGCTGGCCGTGTGGCTCACTCATTGCTAACGGCCGACGATCGTGTCGTCGATCGTGCTGCGCAAGGAGTCCGCCAAGGCATGCCTGGGCGTTGCGATCCAGCCCCACATCCACTGCCTCGAGGGCCTCCGACGAAGCACTCCGCATGCTCAAAATCCCCCCAGCGATTTAGCTCTCGAGTTGCATGCATCCTTGTTCGCTTCATCGCCCACACCGTCGAGTTTGTCTAGCCACATCCCAGCTCATTATCCCACGATTTTTCTCATTTCGTTGTCCACGTTTTTCCCATCGATGAGGCCTTGGCAGCAGGGGTGTCACACCTTGCCCAGGAAGGCTGTGTGACTCGTTCATTGCTAACGCCCGACGATCGTGTCATCGATCGCGCTACACAACGAGTCCGCCAAGGCAAGCCTGGGAGTCGGGATCCAGCCCCGCATCCACCGCCTCGAAGGCCTGCGACGAAGCACTCTGCAAGCTCAAAATCCCCCCAGCGATTTGGTCCTCGAGTGGCATGCATCATCGTTAGCTTAGCCACCCACACCGTCGAGTTTATCTAGCTACATCCCAGCTTATTATCTCACGATTTTTCTCATTTCGTTGCCCATGTTTTTCCCACCGATGAGGCCTTGGCAGCAGGAGTGTCACGCCTTGCCCAGGCTGGCCGTGTGGCTCACTCATTGCTAATGGTCGACGATCGTGTCGTCAATCGCGCTGCGCAATGAGTCCGCCAAGGCAAGCCTGGGAGTCAGGATCTAGCCCCGCATCCACCGCCGCGAGGGCCTGCGACGAAGCACTCCGCATGCTCAAAATCCCCCCAGCGATTTGGCCATCGAGTAGAATCCATCATTGTTTGCTTCGCCGCCCACACCGTCGAGCTTGTGTAGCCACATCCCAGCTCATTATCCCACGATTTTTCTCATTTCGTTGCCCACGTTTTTTCCACCGATGAGGCCTTGGCAGCAGGGGTGTCACGCCTTGCCCAGGCAGGCTGTGTGACTCGTTCATTGCTAACGGCCGACGATCGTGTCATCGATCGCGCTACGCAACGAGTCCGCCAAGGCAAGCCTGGGAGTTGGGATCCAGCCCCGCATCCACCACCTCGAAGGCCTGCGATGAAGCACTCTGCAAGCTCAAAATACACCCAGCGATTTGGTCCTCGAGTGGCATGCATCATCGTTAGCTTAGCCGCCCACACCGTCGAGTTTATCTAGCCACATCCCAGCTTATTATCTCACGATTTTTCTCATTTCGTTGCCCATGTTTTTCCTACCGATGAGCCTTGGCAGCAGGGGTGTCACGCCTTGCCCAGGCTGGCCGTGTGGCTCACTCATTGCAATGGCCGACGATCGTGTGTCAATCGCGCTGCGCAATGAGCCTGCCAAGCAAGCCTGGGAGTCGGGATCCAGCCCCGCATTCCACCGCCTCGAGGGCCTGCGACGAAGCACTCCGCCTGCTCAAAATCCCCCCAGCGCTTTGGCCATCGAGTAGAATCCATCATTGTTGCTCGCCGCCCACACCGTCGAGTTGTGTAGCCACAGCCCAGCTCATTATCCCCGATTTTTCTCATTTCGTGCCCGTTTTTTCCACGATGAGGCCTTGGAAGCAGGGGTGCGCCTTGCCCAGGCAGGCTGTGGCTCGCATTGCTAACGGCCGACGATCGTGTCAGTCGCGCTACGCAACGAGTCCGCCAAGGCAAGCCTGGGAGTTGGGATCCAGCCCGCATCCACCACCTCGAGGCCTGCGATGAGCACTCTGCAAGCTCAAAATCACCCAGCGATTTGGCCTCGAGTGGCATGCATCATCGTTAGCTTAGCCGCCCACACCGTCGAGTTTATCTAGCACATCCCAGCTTATTATCTCACGATTTTTCTCATTTCGTTGCCCATGTTTTTCCCACCGATGAGGCCTTGGCAGCAAGGGTGTCACGCCTTGCCCAGGCTGGCCGTGTGGCTCACTCATTGCTAATGGCCGACGATCGTGTCGTCAATCGCGCTGCGCAATGAGTCCGCCAAGGCAAGCCTGGGAGTCGGGATCCAGCCCCGCATCCACCGCCTCGAGGGCCTGCGACGAAGCACTCCGCATGCTCAAAATCCCCCCAGCGATTTGCCATCGAGTAGAATCCATCATTGTTTGCTTCGCCGCCCACACCGTCGAGCTTGTGTAGCCACATCCCAGCTCATTATCCCACGATTTTTCTCATTTCGTTGCCCACGTTTTTTCCACCGATGAGGCCTTGGCAGCAGGGGTGTCACGCCTTGCCCAGGCAGGCTGTGTGACTCGTTCATTGCTAACGGCCGACGATCGTGTCATCGATCGCGCTACGCAACGAGTCCGCCAAGGCAAGCCTGGGAGTTGGGATCCAGCCCCGCATCCACCACCTCGAAGGCCTGCGACGAAGCACTCTGCAAGCTCAAAATCCCCCCAGCGATTTGGTCCTCGAGTGGCATGCATCATCGTTAGCTTAGCCGCCCACACCGTCGAGTTTATCTAGCCACGTCCCAGCTTATTATCTCACGATTTTTCTCATTTCGTTGCCCATGTTTTTCCCACCGATGACGCCTTGGCAGCAGGGGTGTCACGCCTTGCCCAGGCTGGCCGTGTGGCTCACTCATTGCTAATGGCCGACGATCGTGTCGTCAATCGCGCTGCGCAATGAGTCCGCCAAGGCAAGCCTGGGAGTCGGGATCCAGCCCCGCATCCACCGCCTCGAGGGCCTGCGACGAAGCACTCCGCATGCTCAAAATCCCCCCAGCGATTTGGCCATCGAGTAGAATCCATCATTGTTTGCTTCGCCGCCCACACCGTCGAGCTTGTGTAGCCACATCCCAGCTCATTATCCCACGATTTTTCTCATTTCGTTTCCCACGTTTTTCCCACCGATAATGCCTTGCCAGCAGGGGTGTCATGTCTTGCGCAGGCTGGCCATATGGCTCCCTCATTGCTAACGGCTGACGATCGTGTCGTCGATCGCGCTGCCCAACGAATCCAACAAGGCAAGCCTGGGCGTCAAGATCCAGCTCCGCATCCGTCGCCTCGAGGGCCTGCAACGAAGCACTACGCATGCTCAAAATCCCCTCAGCTATTTGGCCCTCGCGTAGCATGCATCATCGTTAGCTTCGCCGCCTACACCATCGAGTTTGTCTAGCCACATCCCAGCTCATTATCCCATGATTTTTCTCATTTCGTTGCCCACGTTTTTCCCACCGATAATGCCTTGCCAGCAGGGGTGTCACGTCTTCCCCAGGCTAGCCGTGTGGCTCCCTCATTGCTAATGGCCGACGATTGTGTCGTCAATCGCGCTGCACAACGAGTCCGCCAAGGCAAGCCTGGGAGTCGAGATCCTGCCCCGCATCCACCGCCTCGAGGGCCTGCGACGAAGCACTCCGCATGCTCAAAATCCCCCCAGCGATTTGGCCATCGAGTAGAATGCATCATCGTTTGCTTCGTCGCCCACACCGTCGAGCTTGTGTAGCCACATCCCAGCTCATTATCCCACGATTTTTCTCATTTCGTTGCCCACTTTTTTCCAACCGATGAGGCCTTGGCAAAAGAGGTGTCACGCTTTTCCCAGGCTGGCCGTGTGGCTCACTCATTGCAAATGGTCGACGATCGTGTCGTCAATCGCGTTGCGCAACTAGTCCGCCTAGGTAATCCTGGGCATCGGGATGCAGCCCTGCATCCACTGCCTCGAGGGCCTGCGACGAAGCACTCCGCATGCTCAAAATCCCCCCAGCGATTTGGCCCTCGAGTAGCATGCATCATCGTTAGCTTCACCGACCACACCGTCGAGTTTCTGTAGCCACATCCCAGCTCATTATCCCACGATTTTTCTCATTTCGTTGCCCACGTTTTTCCCACCGATAATGCCTTGCCAGCAGGGGTGTCACGTCTTGCCCAGGCTGGCCATATGGCTCCCTCATTGCTAACGGCTGACGATCGTGTCGTCGATCGCGCTGCCCAACGAATCCAACAAGGCAAGCCTGGGCGTCAAGATCCAGCTCCGCATCCGTCGCCTCGAGGGCCTGCAACGAAGCACTACGCATGCTCAAAATCCCCCCAGCTATTTGGCCCTCGCGTAGCATGCATCATCGTTAACTTCGCCGCCTACACCATCGAGTTTGTCTAGCCACATCCCAGCTCATTATCCCACGATTTTTCTCATTTCGTTGCCCACGTTTTTCCCACCGATAATGCCTTGCCAGCAGGGGTGTCACGTCTTGCCCAGGCTAGCCGTGTGGCTCCCTCATTGCTAATGGCCGACGATTGTGTCGTCAATCGCGCTGCACAACGAGTCCGCCAAGGCAAGCCTGGGAGTCGGGATCCTGCCTCGCATCCACCGCCTCGAGGGCCTGCGACGAAGCACTCCGCATGCTCAATATCCCCCCAGCGATTTGGCCATCGAGTAGAATGCATCATCGTTTGCATCGCCGCCCACACCGTCGAGCTTGTGTAGCCACATCCCAGCTTATTATCCCACTATTTTTCTCATTTCGTTGCCCACTTTTTTCCAATCGATGAGGCCTTGGCAAAAGAGGTGTCACGCTTTTCCCAAGCTGGCCGTGTGGCTCACTCATTGCAAATGGTCGACGATCGTGTTATCAATCACGCTGCGCAACGAGTCCGCCTAGGTAATCCTGGGCATCGGGATGCAGCCCTGCATCCACTGCCTCGAGGGCCTGCGACGAAGCACTCCGCATGCTCAAAATCCCCCCATCGATTTGGCCCTCGAGTAGCATGCATCATCGTTAGCTTCACCGACCACACCGTCGAGTTTCTGTAGCCACATCCCAGCTCATTATCCCACGATTTTTCTCATTTCGTTGCCCACGTTTTTCCCACCGATAATGCCTTGCGAGCAGGGGTGTCACGTCTTGCCCAGGCTAGCCGTGTGGCTCCCTCATTGCTAATGGCCGACGATTGTGTCGTCAATCGCGCTGCACAACGAGTCCGCCAAGGCAAGCCTGGGAGTCGGGATCCTGCCCCGCATCCACCGCCTCGGGGGCCTGCGACGGAGCACTCCGCATGCTCAAAATCCCCCCAGCGATTTGGCCATCGAGTAGAATGCATCATCGTTTGCTTCGCCGCCCACACCGTTGAGCTTGTGTAGCCGCATCCCAGCTCATTATCCCACGATTTCTCTCATTTTATTGCCCACTTTTTTCCAACCAATGAGGCCTTGGCAAAAGAGGTGTCACACTTTTCCCAGGCTGGTCGTGTGGCTCACTCATTGCAAATGGTCGACGATCGTGTCATCAATCGCGCTGCGCAACGAGTCCGCCTAGGTAATCCTGGGCATCGGGATGCAGCCCTGCATCCACTGCCTCGAGGGCCTGCGACGAAGCACTCCGCATGCTCAAAATCCCCCCAGTGATTTGGCCCTCGAGTAGCATGCATCATCGTTAGCTTCACCGACCACACCGTCGAGTTTCTGTAGCCACATCCCAGCTCATTATCCCACGATTTTTCTCATTTCGTTGCCCACGTTTTTCCCACCGATGAGGCCTTGGCGGCAGGTGTGTAACACCTTGCCCAGGCTGGCCATATGCCTCGCTCATTGCTAACGGCTGACGATCGTGTCGTCGATCGCGCTGCCCAACGAATCCAACAAGGCAAGCCTGGGCGTCAGGATCCAGCTCCGCATCCGTCGCCTCGAGGGCCTGCAACGAAGCACTACGCATGCTCAAAATCCCCTCAGCTATTTGGCCCTCGCGTAGCATGCATCATCGTTAGCTTCGCCGCCTACACCATCGAGTTTGTCCAGCCACATCCCAGCTCATTATCCCACGATTTTTCTCATTTCGTTGCCCACGTTTTTCCCACCGATAATGCCTTGCCAGCAGGGGTGTCACGTCTTCCCCAGGCTAGCCGTGTGGCTCCCTCATTGCTAATGGCCGACGATTGTGTCGTCAATCACGCTGCACAACGAGTCCGCCAAGGCAAGCCTGGGGGTCGAGATCCTGCCCCGCATCCACCGCCTCGAGGGCCTGCGATGAAGCACTCCGCATGCTCAAAATCCCCCCAGCGATTTGGCCATCGAGTAGAATGCATCATCGTTTGCTTCGCCGCCCACACCGTCGAGCTTGTGTAGCCACATCCCAGCTCATTATCCCACGATTTTTCTCATTTCGTTGCCCACTTTTTTCCAACCGATGAGGCCTTGGCAAAAGAGGTGTCAAGCTTTTCCCAGGCTGGCCGTGTGGCTCACTCATTGCAAATGGTCGACGATCGTGTCGTCAATCGCGCTGCACAACGAGTCCGCCTAGGTAATCCTGGGCATCGGGATGTAGCCCTGCATCCACTGCCTCGAGGGCCTGCGACGAAGCACTCCGCATGCTCAAAATCCCCCCAGCGATTTGGCCATCGAGTAGCATGCATCATCGTTAGCTTCACCGACCACACCGTCGAGTTTCTGTAGCCACATCCCAGCTCATTATCCCACGATTTTTCTCATTTCGTTGCCCACGTTTTTCCCACCGATAATGCCTTGCCAGCAGCGGTGTCACGTCTTGCCCAGGCTGGCCATATGGCTCCCTCATTGCTAACGGCTGACGATCGTTTCGTCGATCGCGCTGCCCAACGAATCCAACAAGGCAAGCCTGGGCGTCAGGATCCAGCTCCGCATCCGTCGCCTCGAGGGCCTGCAACGAAGCACTACGCATGCTCAAAATCCCCCCAGCTATTTGGCCCTCGCGTAGCATGCATCATCGTTAGCTTCGCCGCCTACACCATCGAGTTTGTCTAGCCACATCCCAGCTCATTATCCCACGATTTTTCTCATTTCGTTGCCCACGTTTTTCCCACCGATAATGCCTTGCCAGCAGGGGTGTCACGTCTTGCCCAGGCTAGCCGTGTGGCTCCCTCATTGCTAATGGCCGACGATTGTGTCGTCAATCGCGCTGCACAACGAGTCCGCCAAGGCAAGCCTGGGAGTCGAGATCCTGCCCCGCATCCACCGCCTCGAGGGCCTGCGACGAAGAACTCCGCATGCTCAAAATCCCCCCAGCGATTTGGCCATCGAGTAGAATGCATCATCGTTTGCTTCGCCGCCCACACCGTCGAGCTTGTGTAGCCACATCCCAGCTCATTATCCCACGATTTTTCTCATTTCGTTGCCCACTTTTTTCCAACCGATGAGGCCTTGGCAAAAGAGGTGTCACGCTTTTCCCAGGCTGGCCGTGTGGCTCACTCATTGCAAATGGTCGACGATCGTGTCGTCAATCGCGTTGCGCAACTAGTCCGCCTAGGTAATCTCTGGGCATCGGGATGCAGCCCTGCATCCACTGCCTCGAGGGCCTGCGACGAAGCACTCCGCATGCTCAAAATCCCCCCAGCGATTTGGCCCTCGAGTAGCATGCATCATCGTTAGCTTCACCGACCACACCGTCGAGTTTCTGTAGCCACATCCCAGCTCATAATCCCACGATTTTTCTCATTTCATTGCCCACGTTTTTCCCACCGATAATGCCTTGCCAGCAGGGGTGTCACGTCTTGCCCAGGCTGGCCATATGGCTCCCTCATTGCTAACGGCTGACGATCGTGTCGTCGATCGCGCTGCCCAACGAATCCAACAAGGCAAGCCTGGGCGTCAGGATCCAGCTCCGCATCCGTCGCCTCGAGGGCCTGCAACGAAGCACTACGCATGCTCAAAATCCCCCCAGCGTAGCATGCATCATCGTTAGCTTCGCCGCCTACACCATCGAGTTTGTGTAGCCACATCCCAGCTCATTATCCCACGATTTTTCTCATTTCGTTGCCCACGTTTTTCCCACCGATAATGCCTTGCCAGCAGGGGTGTCACGTCTTGCCCAGGCTAGCCGTGTGGCTCCCTCATTGCTAATGGCCGACGATTGTGTCGTCAATCGCGCTGCACAACGAGTCCGCCAAGGCAAGCCTGGGAGTCGAGATCCTGCCCCGCATCCACCGCCTCGAGGGCCTGCGACGAAGCACTCCGCATGCTCAAAATCCCCCCAGCGATTTGGCCATCGAGTAGAATGCATCATCGTTTGCTTCGCCGCCCACACCGTCGAGCTTGTGTAGCCACATCCCAGCTCATTATCCCACGATTTTTCTCATTTCGTTGCCCACTTTTTTCCAACCGATGAGGCCTTGGCAAAAGAGGTGTCACGCTTTTCCCAGGCTGGCCGTGTGGCTCACTCATTGCAAATGGTCGACGATCGTGTCGTCAATCGCGTTGCGCAACGAGTCCGCCTAGGTAATCCTGGGCATCGGGATGCAGCCCTGCATCCACTGCCTCGAGGGCCTGCGACGAAGCACTCCGCATGCTCAAAATCCCCCCAGCGATTTGGCCCTCGAGTAGCATGCATCATCGTTAGCTTCACCGCCCACACCGTCGAGTTTTCTGTAGCCACATCCCAGCTCATAATCCCACGATTTTTCTCATTTCGTTGCCCATGTTTTTCCCACCGATAATGCCTTGCCAGCAGGGGTGTCACGTCTTGCCCAGGCTGGCCATATGGCTACCCATTGCTAACGGCTGACGATCGTGTCGTCGATCGCGCTGCACAACGGAATCCAACAAGGCAAGCTGGGCGTCAAGGATCCAGCTCCGCATCCGTCGCCTCGAGGGCCTGCAACGAAGCACTACGCATGCTCAAAATCCCCCAGCGATTTGGCCCTCGTGTAGCATGCATCATCGTTAGCTTCGCCGCCCACACCGTCGAGCTTGTGTAGCCACATCCCAGCTCATTATCCCACGATTTTTCTCATTTCGTTGCCCACGTTTTTCCCACCGATAATGCCTTGCCAGCAGGGGTGTCACGTCTTGCCCAGGCTAGCCGTGTGGCTCCCTCATTGCTAATGGCCGACGATTGTGTCGTCAATCGCGCTGCACAACGAGTCCGCCAAGGCAAGCCTGGGAGTCGGGATCCGTCGGGATCCTGCCTCGCATCCACCGCCTCGAGGGCCTGCGACGAAGCACTCCGCATGCTCAATATCCCCCCAGCGATTTGGCCATCGAGTAGAATGCATCATCGTTTGCATCGCCGCCCACACCGTCGAGCTTGTGTAGCCACATCCCAGCTTATTATCCCACTATTTTTCTCATTTCGTTGCCCACTTTTTTCCAATCGATGAGGCCTTGGCAAAAGAGGTGTCACGCTTTTCCCAAGCTGGCCGTGTGGCTCACTCATTGCAAATGGTCGACGATCGTGTTATCAATCACGCTGCGCAACGAGTCCGCCTAGGTAATCCTGGGCATCGGGATGCAGCCCTGCATCCACTACCTCGAGGGCCTGCGACGAAGCACTCCGCATGCTCAAAATCCCCCCATCGATTTGGCCCTCGAGTAGCATGCATCATCGTTAGCTTCACCGACCACACCGTCGAGTTTCTGTAGCCACATCCCAGCTCATTATCCCACGATTTTTCTCATTTCGTTGCCTACGTTTTTCCCACCGATAATGCCTTGCGAGCAGGGGTGTCACGTCTTGCCCAGGCTAGCCGTGTGGCTCCCTCATTGCTAATGGCCGACGATTGTGTCGTCAATCGCGCTGCACAACGAGTCCGCCAAGGCAAGCCTGGGAGTCGGGATCCTGCCCCGCATCCACCGCCTCGGGGGCCTGCGACGAAGCACTCCGCATGCTCAAAATCCCCCCAGCGATTTGGCCATCGAGTAGAATGCATCATCGTTTGCTTCGCCGCCCACACCGTTGAGCTTGTGTAGCCGCATCCCAGCTCATTATCCCACGATTTCTCTCATTTTATTGCCCACTTTTTTCCAACCAATGAGGCCTTGGCAAAAGAGGTGTCACACTTTTCCCAGGCTGGTCGTGTGGCTCACTCATTGCAAATGGTCGACGATCGTGTCATCAATCGCGCTGCGCAACGAGTCCGCCTAGGTAATCCTGGGCATCGGGATGCAGCCCTGCATCCACTGCCTCGAGGGCCTGCGACGAAGCACTCCGCATGCTCAAAATCCCCCCAGCGATTTGGCCCTCGAGTAGCATGCATCATCGTTAGCTTCACCGACCACACCGTCGAGTTTCTGTAGCCACATCCCAGCTCATTATCCCACGATTTTTCTCATTTCGTTGCCCACGTTTTTCCCACTGATGAGGCCTTGGCGGCAGGTGTGTAACACCTTGCCCAGGCTGGCCATATGCCTCGCTCATTGCTAACGGCTGACGATCGTGTCGTCGATCGCGCTGCCCAACGAATCCAACAAGGCAAGCCTGGGCGTCAGGATCCAGCTCCGCATCCGTCGCCTCGAGGGCCTGCAACGAAGCACTACGCATGCTCAAAATCCCCTCAGCTATTTGGCCCTCGCGTAGCATGCATCATCGTTAGCTTCGCCGCCTACACCATCGAGTTTGTCTAGCCACATCCCAGCTCATTATCCCATGATTTTTCTCATTTCGTTGCCCACGTTTTTCCCACCGATAATGCCTTGCCAGCAGGGGTGTCACGTCTTCCCCAGGCTAGCCGTGTGGCTCCCTCATTGCTAATGGCCGACGATTGTGTCGTCAATCACGCTGCACAACGAGTCCGCCAAGGCAAGCCTGGGGGTCGAGATCCTGCCCCGCATCCACCGCCTCGAGGGCCTGCGATGAAGCACTCCGCATGCTCAAAATCCCCCCAGCGATTTGGCCATCGAGTAGAATGCATCATCGTTTGCTTCGCCGCCCACACCGTCGAGCTTGTGTAGCCACATCCTAGCTCATTATCCCACGATTTTTCTCATTTCGTTGCCCACTTTTTTCCAACCGATGAGGCCTTGGCAAAAGAGGTGTCACGCTTTTCCCAGGCTGGCCGTGTGGCTCACTCATTGCAAATGGTCGACGATCGTGTCGTCAATCGCGCTGCCCAACGAGTCAGCCTAGGTAATCCTGGGCATCGGGATGCAGCCCTACATCCACTGCCTCGAGGGCCTGCGACGAAGCACTCCGCATGCTCAAAATCCCCCCAGCGATTTGGCCCTCGAGTAGCATGCATCATCGTTAGCTTCACCGACCACACCGTCGAGTTTCTGTAGCCACATCCCAGCTCATTATCCCACGATTTTTCTCATTTCGTTGCCCACGTTTTTCCCACCGATAATGCCTTGCCAGCAGCGGTGTCACGTGTTGCCCAGGCTGGCCATATGGCTCCCTCATTGCTAACGGCTGACGATCGTGTCGTCGATCGCGCTGCCCAACGAATCCAACAAGGCAAGCCTGGGCGTCAGGATCCAGCTCCGCATCCGTCGCCTCGAGGGCCTGCAACGAAGCACTACGCATGCTCAAAATCCCCCCAGCTATTTGGCCCTCGCGTAGCATGCATCATCGTTAGCTTCGCCGCCTACACCATCGAGTTTGTCTAGCCACATCCCAGCTCATTATCCCACGATTTTTCTCATTTTGTTGCCCACGTTTTTTCCACCGATAATGCCTTGCCAGCAGGGGTGTCACGTCTTGCTCAGGCTAGCCGTGTGGCTCCCTCATTGCTAATGGCCGACGATTGTGTCGTCAATCGCGCTGCACAACGAGTCCGCCAAGGCAAGCCTGGGAGTCGAGATCCGGCCCCGCATCCACCGCCTCGAGGGCCTGCGACGAAGCACTCCGCATGCTCAAAATCCCCCCAGCGATTTGGCCAACGAATAGAATGCATCATCGTTTGCTTCGCCGCCCACACCGTCGAGCTTGTGTAGCCACATCCCAGCTCATTATCCCACGATTTTTCTCATTTCGTTGCCCACTTTTTTCCAACCGATGAGGCCTTGGCAAAAGAGGTGTCACGCTTTTCCCAGGCTGGCCGTGTGGCTCACTCATTGCAAATGGTCGACGATCGTGTCGTCAATCGCGTTGCGCAACTAGTCCGCCTAGGTAATCCTGGGCATCGGGATGCAGCCCTGCATCCACTGCCTCGAGGGCCTGCGACGAAGCACTCCGCATGCTCAAAATCCCCCCAGCGATTTGGCCATCGAGTAGCATGCATCATCGTTAGCTTCACCGACCACACCGTCGAGTTTCTGTAGCCACATCCCAACTCATTATCCCACGATTTTTCTCATTTCGTTGCCCACGTTTTTCCCACCGATAATGCCTTGCCAGCAGCGGTGTCACGTCTTGCCCAGGCTGGCCATATGGCTCCCTCATTGCTAACGACTGACGATCGTGTCATCGATCGCGCTGCCCAACGAATCCAACAAGGCAAGCCTGGGCGTCAGGATCCAGCTCCGCATCCGTCGCCTCGAGGGCCTGCAACGAAGCACTACGCATGCTCAAAATCCCCCCAGCTATTTGGCCCTCGCGTAGCATGCATCATCGTTAGCTTCGCCGTCTACACCATCGAGTTTGTCTAGCCACATCCCAGCTCATTATCCCACGATTTTTCTCATTTCGTTGCCCACGTTTTTCCCACCGATAATGCCTTGCCAGCAGGGGTGTCAAGTCTTGCCCAGGCTAGCCGTGTGGCTCCCTCATTGCTAATGGCCGACGATTGTGTCGTCAATCGCGCTGCACAACGAGTCCGCCAAGGCAAGCCTGGGAGTCGAGATCCTGCCCCGCATCCACCGCCTCGAGGGCCTGCGACGAAGAACTCCGCATGCTCAAAATCCCCCCAGCGATTTGGCCATCGAGTAGAATGCATCATCGTTTGCTTCGCCGCCCACACCGTCGAGCTTGTGTAGCCACATCCCAGCTCATTATCCCACGATTTTTCTCATTTCGTTGCCCACTTTTTTCCAACCGATGAGGCCTTGGCAAAAGAGGTGTCACGCTTTTCCCAGGCTGGCCGTGTGGCTCACTCATTGCAAATGGTCGACGATCGTGTCGTCAATCGCGTTGCGCAACTAGTCCGCCTAGGTAATTCTGGGCATCGGGATGCAGCCCTGCATCCACTGCCTCGAGGGCCTGCGACGAAGCACTCCGCATGCTCAAAATCCCCCCAGCGATTTGGCCCTCGAGTAGCATGCATCATCGTTAGCTTCACCGACCACACCGTCGAGTTTCTGTAGCCACATCCCAGCTCATAATCCCACGATTTTTCTCATTTCATTGCCCACGTTTTTCCCACCGATAATGCCTTGCCAGCAGGGGTGTCACGTCTTGCCCAGGCTGGCCATATGGCTCCCTCATTGCTAACGGCTGACGATCGTGTCGTCGATCGCGCTGCCCAACGAATCCAACAAGGCAAGCCTGCAACGAAGCACTACGCATGCTCAAAATCCCCCCAGCTATTTGGCCCTCCCGTAGCATGCATCATCGTTAGCTTCGCCGCCTACACCATCGAGTTTGTCTAGCCACATCCCAGCTCATTATCCCACCATTTTTCTCATTTCGTTGCCCACGTTTTTCCCACCGATAATGCCTTGCCAGCAGGGGTGTCACGTCTTGCCCAGGCTAGCCGTGTGGCTCCCTCATTGCTAATGGCCGACGATTGTGTCGTCAATCGCGCTGCACAACGAGTCCGCCAAGGCAAGCCTGGGAGTCGAGATCCGGCCCCGCATCCACCGCCTCGAGGGCCTGCGACGAAGCACTCCGCATGCTCAAAATCCCCCCAGCGATTTGGCCAACGAATAGAATGCATCATCGTTTGCTTCGCCGCCCACACCGTCGAGCTTGTGTAGCCACATCCCAGCTCATTATCCCACGATTTTTCTCATTTCGTTGCCCACTTTTTTCCAACCGATGAGGCCTTGGCAAAAGAGGTGTCACGCTTTTCCCAGGCTGGCCGTGTGGCTCCCTCATTGCAAATGGTCGACGATCGTGTCGTCAATCGCGCTGCGCAACAGTCCGCATATGTAATCTCGGCATCGGGATGCAGCCCTGCATCACTTGCCTCGAGGGCCTGCGACAAAGCACTCCGCATGCTCAAAATCCCCCCAGCGATTTGGCCATCGAGTAGAATCCATCATTGTTTGCTTCATCGCCTACACCGTCGAGCTTGTGTAGCCACATCCCAGCTCATTATCCCACGATTTTTCTCATTTCGTTTCCCACGTTTTTCCCACCGATAATGCCTTGCCAGCAGGGGTGTCATGTCTTGCGCAGGCTGGCCATATGGCTCCCTCATTGCTAACGGCTGACGATCGTGTCGTCGATCGCGCTGCCCAACGAATCCAACAAGGCAAGCCTGGGCGTCAAGATCCAGCTCCGCATCCGTCGCCTCGAGGGCCTGCAACGAAGCACTACGCATGCTCAAAATCCCCTCAGCTATTTGGCCCTCGCGTAGCATGCATCATCGTTAGCTTCGCCGCCTACACCATCGAGTTTGTCTAGCCACATCCCAGCTCATTATCCCATGATTTTTCTCATTTCGTTGCCCACGTTTTTCCCACCGATAATGCCTTGCCAGCAGGGGTGTCACGTCTTCCCCAGGCTAGCCGTGTGGCTCCCTCATTGCTAATGGCCGACGATTGTGTCGTCAATCGCGCTGCACAACGAGTCCGCCAAGGCAAGCCTGGGAGTCGAGATCCTGCCCCGCATCCACCGCCTCGAGGGCCTGCGACGAAGCACTCCGCATGCTCAAAATCCCCCCAGCGATTTGGCCATCGAGTAGAATGCATCATCGTTTGCTTCGTCGCCCACACCGTCGAGCTTGTGTAGCCACATCCCAGCTCATTATCCCACGATTTTTCTCATTTCGTTGCCCACTTTTTTCCAACCGATGAGGCCTTGGCAAAAGAGGTGTCACGCTTTTCCCAGGCTGGCCGTGTGGCTCACTCATTGCAAATGGTCGACGATCGTGTTGTCAATCGCGTTGCGCAACTAGTCCGCCTAGGTAATCCTGGGCATCGGGATGCAGCCCTGCATCCACTGCCTCGAGGGCCTGCGACGAAGCACTCCGCATGCTCAAAATCCCCCCAGCGATTTGGCCCTCGAGTAGCATGCATCATCGTTAGCTTCACCGACCACACCGTCGAGTTTCTGTAGCCACATCCCAGCTCATAATCCCACGATTTTTCTCATTTCATTGCCCATGTTTTTCCCACCGATAATGCCTTGCCAGCAGGGGTGTCACGTCTTGCCCAGGCTGGCCATATGGCTCCCTCATTGCTAACGGCTGACGATCGTGTCGTCGATCGCGCTGCCCAACGAATCCAACAAGGCAAGCCTGGGCGTCAAGATCCAGCTCCGCATCCGTCGCCTCGAGGGCCTGCAACGAAGCACTACGCATGCTCAAAATCCCCCCAGCTATTTGGCCCTCGCGTAGCATGCATCATCGTTAACTTCGCCGCCTACACCATCGAGTTTGTCTAGCCACATCCCAGCTCATTATCCCACGATTTTTCTCATTTCGTTGCCCACGTTTTTCCCACCGATAATGCCTTGCCAGCAGCGGTGTCACGTCTTGCCCAGGCTGGCCATATGGCTCCCTCATTGCTAATGGCCGACGATTGTGTCGTCAATCGCGCTGCACAACGAGTCCGCCAAGGCAAGCCTGGGAGTCGGGATCCTGCCTCGCATCCACCGCCTCGAGGGCCTGCGACGAAGCACTCCGCATGCTCAATATCCCCCCAGCGATTTGGCCATCGAGTAGAATGCATCATCGTTTGCATCGCCGCCCACACCGTCGAGCTTGTGTAGCCACATCCCAGCTTATTATCCCACTATTTTTCTCATTTCGTTGCCCACTTTTTTCCAATCGATGAGGCCTTGGCAAAAGAGGTGTCACGCTTTTCCCAAGCTGGCCGTGTGGCTCACTCATTGCAAATGGTCGACGATCGTGTTATCAATCACGCTGCGCAACGAGTCCGCCTAGGTAATCCTGGGCATCGGGATGCAGCCCTGCATCCACTGCCTCGAGGGCCTGCGACGAAGCACTCCGCATGCTCAAAATCCCCCCATCGATTTGGCCCTCGAGTAGCATGCATCATCGTTAGCTTCACCGACCACACCGTCGAGTTTCTGTAGCCACATCCCAGCTCATTATCCCACGATTTTTCTCATTTCGTTGCCCACGTTTTTCCCACCGATAATGCCTTGCGAGCAGGGGTGTCACGTCTTGCCCAGGCTAGCCGTGTGGCTCCCTCATTGCTAATGGCCGACGATTGTGTCGTCAATCGCGCTGCACAACGAGTCCGCCAAGGCAAGCCTGGGAGTCGGGATCCTGCCCCGCATCCACCGCCTCGGGGGCCTGCGACGAAGCCCTCCGCATGCTCAAAATCCCCCCACCGATTTGGCCATCGAGTAGAATGCATCATCGTTTGCTTCGCCGCCCACACCGTTGAGCTTGTGTAGTCGCATCCCAGCTCATTATACCACGATTTTTCTCATTTTGTTGCCCACTTTTTTCCAACCAATGAGGCCTTGGCAAAAGAGGTGTCACACTTTTCCCAGGCTGGCCGTGTGGCTCACTCATTGCAAATGGTCGACGATCGTGTCATCAATCGCGCTGCGCAACGAGTCCGCCTAGGTAATCCTGGGCATCGGGATGCAGCCCTGCATCCACAGCCTCGAGGGCCTGCGACGAAGCACTCTGCATGCTCAAAATCCCCCTAGTGATTTGGCCCTCGAGTAGCATGCATCATCGTTAGCTTCACCGACCACACCGTCGAGTTTCTGTAGCCACATCCCAGCTCATTATCCCACGATTTTTCTCATTTCGTTGCCCACGTTTTTCCCACCGATGAGGCCTTGGCGGCAGGTGTGTAACACCTTGCCCAGGCTGGCCATATGCCTCGCTCATTGCTAACGGCTGACGATCGTGTCGTCGATCGCGCTGCCCAACGAATCCAACAAGGCAAGCCTGGGCGTCAGGATCCAGCTCCGCATCCGTCGCCTCGAGGGCCTGCAACGAAGCACTACGCATGCTCAAAATCCCCTCAGCTATTTGGCCCTCGCGTAGCATGCATCATCGTTAGCTTCGCCGCCTACACCATCGAGTTTGTCCAGCCACATCCCAGCTCATTATCCCACGATTTTTCTCATTTCGTTGCCCACGTTTTTCCCACCGATAATGCCTTGCCAGCAGGGGTGTCACGTCTTCCCCAGGCTAGCCGTGTGGCTCCCTCATTGCTAATGGCCGACGATTGTGTCGTCAATCACGCTGCACAACGAGTCCGCCAAGGCAAGCCTGGGGGTCGAGATCCTGCCCCGCATCCACCGCCTCGAGGGCCTGCGATGAAGCACTCCGCATGCTCAAAATCCCCCCAGCGATTTGGCCATCGAGTAGAATGCATCATCGTTTGCTTCGCCGCCCACACCGTCGAGCTTGTGTAGCCACATCCCAGCTCATTATCCCACGATTTTTCTCATTTCGTTGCCCACTTTTTTCCAACCGATGAGGCCTTGGCAAAAGAGGTGTCAAGCTTTTCCCAGGCTGGCCGTGTGGCTCACTCATTGCAAATGGTCGACGATCGTGTCGTCAATCGCGCTGCACAACGAGTCCGCCTAGGTAATCCTGGGCATCGGGATGTAGCCCTGCATCCACTGCCTCGAGGGCCTGCGACGAAGCACTCCGCATGCTCAAAATCCCCCCAGCGATTTGGCCCTCGAGTAGCATGCATCATCGTTAGCTTCACCGACCACACCGTCGAGTTTCTGTAGCCACATCCCAGCTCATTATCCCACGATTTTTCTCATTTCGTTGCCCACGTTTTTCCCACCGATAATGCCTTGCCAGCAGCGGTGTCACGTCTTGCCCAGGCTGGCCATATGGCTCCCTCATTGCTAACGGCTGACGATCGTGTCGTCGATCGCGCTGCCCAACGAATCCAACAAGGCAAGCCTGGGCGTCAGGATCCAGCTCCGCATCCGTCGCCTCGAGGGCCTGCAACGAAGCACTACGCATGCTCAAAATCCCCCCAGCTATTTGGCCCTCGCGTAGCATGCATCATCGTTAGCTTCGCCGCCTACACCATCGAGTTTGTCTAGCCACATCCCAGCTCATTATCCCAAGATTTTTCTCATTTCGTTGCCCACGTTTTTCCCACCGATAATGCCTTGCCAGCAGGGGTGTCACGTCTTGCCCAGGCTAGCCGTGTGGCTCCCTCATTGCTAATGGCCGACGATTGTGTCGTCAATCGCGCTGCACAACGAGTCCGCCAAGGCAAGCCTGGGAGTCGGGATCCTGCCCCGCAACCACCGCCTCGAGGGCCTGCGACGAAGCACTCCGCATGCTCAAAATCCCCCCAGCGATTTGGCCATCGAGTAGAATGCATCATCGTTTGCTTCGCCGCCCACACCGTCGAGCTTGTGTAGCCACATCCTAGCTCATTATCCCACGATTTTTCTCATTTCGTTGCCCACTTTTTTCCAACCGATGAGGCCTTGGCAAAAGAGGTGTCACGCTTTTCCCAGGCTGGCCGTGTGGCTCACTCATTGCAAATGGTCGACGATCGTGTCGTCAATCGCGCTGCCCAACGAGTCAGCCTAGGTAATCCTGGGCATCGGGATGCAGCCCTACATCCACTGCCTCGAGGGCCTGCGACGAAGCACTCCGCATGCTCAAAATCCCCCCAGCGATTTGGCCCTCGAGTAGAATCCATCATTGTTTGCTTTGCCGCCCACACCGTCGAGCTTGTGTAGCCACATCCCAGCTCATTATCCCACGATTTTTCTCATTTCGTTTAACACGTTTTTCCCACCGATGAGGCCTTGGAAGCAGGTGTGTCACGGCTTGCCCAAGCTGGCCATATGGCTCCCTCATTGCTAACGGCTGACGATCGTGTCGTCGATCGCGCTGCCCAACGAATCCAACAAGGCAAGCCTGGGCGTCAGGATCCAGCTCCGCATCCGTCGCATCGAGGGCCTGCAACGAAGCACTACGCATGCTCAAAATCCCCCCAGCTATTTGGCCCTCACGTAGCATGCATCATCGTTAGCTTCGCCGCCTACACCATCGAGTTTGTCTAGCCACATCCCAGCTCATTATCCCACGATTTTTCTCATTTCGTTACCCACGTTTTTCCCACCGATAATGCCTTGCCAGCAGGGGTGTCACGTCTTGCCCAGGCTAGCCGTGTGGCTCCCTTATTGCTAATGGCCGACGATTGTGTCGTCAATCGCGCTGCATAACGAGTCCGCCAAGGCAAGCCTGGCAGTCAGGATCCTGCCCCGCATCCACCGCCTCGAGGGCCTGCGACGAAGCACTCCGCATGCTCAAAATCCCCCCAGCGATTTGGCCATCGAGTAGAATGCATCATCGTTTGCATCGCCGCCCACACCGTCGAGCTTGTGTAGCCACATCCCAGCTCATTATCCCACGATTTTTCTCATTTCGTTGCCCACTTTTTTCCAACCGATGAGGCCTTGGCAAAAGAGGTGTCACGCTTTTCCCAGGCTGGCCGTGTGGCTCACTCATTGCAAATGGTCGACGATCGTGTCGTCAATCGCGTTGCACAACGTGTCAGCCCAGGTAATCCTGGGCATCGGGATGCAGCCCTGCATCCACTGCCTCGAGGGCCTGCGACGAAGCACTCCGCATGCTCAAAATCCCCCCAGCGATTTGGCCCTCGAGTAGCATGCATCATCGTTAGCTTCACCGACCACACCGTCGAGTTTCTGTAGCCACATCCCACCATAATCCCAACGATTTTTTCTCATTTCATTGCCCTGTTTTTCCCACCGATAATGCTTGCCACAGGGGTGTCACGCCTTGCTCAGGCTGGCCGTGTGGCTCGCTCATTGCTAATGGCCGATGATCGTGTTGTCGATCGCGCTGCGCAACGAGTCCGTCGAGGTAAGCCTGGGCGTCAAGATCCAGCCCTACATCCGTCACCTCGAGGGCTTGCGACGAAGCTCTCCGCATGCTCAAAATTCCCCCAGTGTTTTGGCCCTCGCGTAGCATGTATCATCGTTTGCTTCGCCGCCCACACCTTCGAGTTAGTGTAGCCTCATCCCATCTCATTATCCCACGATTTCTCTGGTTTTGTTGCCGACGTTTTTCCTACCGATGAGGCCTTAGGAACAGGGGTGTCACGCCTTGCCTAGGCTGGCTGTCTGGCTCGTTTGTTGCTAACGGTCGACGATCGTGTCGTCAATCGCGCTGCACAACGAGTCCGCCAAGGCAAGCCTGGGAGTCGGGATCTCTGCCTCGCATCCAACCCGCCTCGAGGGCCTCTGCGAACGAAGCACTATCCGCATGCTCCAATATCCCCCCAGCGATTTGGCCAATCGAGTAAGAATGCCTCATCGTTTGCAAAAATCGCCGCCCACGACCGTCGATTTGTGTAGCCACATCCCAGCTTCATTATTCCCACTATTTTTCTCATTTCGTTGCCCACTTTTTTTCCAATCGATGAGGCCTGGCAAAAGAGGTGTCACGCTTTTTCCCAAGCTGGCCTTGTGGCTCACTCATTGCAAAAAAATGGTCGACGATCGTGTTTTATCACTCACGCTCGCAACGGAGTCCTGCCTAGGTAATCCTGGGCTCGGGATTGCAGCCCTGCATCCACTACCTGAGCCTGCGACGAGAGCCACTCCCGCATGCTCAAAATCCCCCCATCGATTTGGCCCTCGAGTAGCATGCATCATCGTTAGCTTCACCGACCACACCGTCGAGTTTCTGTAGCCACATCCCAGCTCATTATCCCACGATTTTTCTCATTTCGTTGCCCACGTTTTTCCCACCGATAATGCCTTGCGAGCAGGGGTGTCACGTCTTGCCCAGGCTAGCCGTGTGGCTCCCTCATTGCTAATGGCCGACGATTGTGTCGTCAATCGCGCTGCACAACGAGTCCGCCAAGGCAAGCCTGGGAGTCGGGATCCTGCCCCGCATCCACCGCCTCGGGGGCCTGCGACGGAGCACTCCGCATGCTCAAAATCCCCCCAGCGATTTGGCCATCGAGTAGAATGCATCATCGTTTGCTTCGCCGCCCACACCGTTGAGCTTGTGTAGCCGCATCCCAGCTCATTATCCCACGATTTCTCTCATTTTATTGCCCACTTTTTTCCAACCAATGAGGCCTTGGCAAAAGAGGTGTCACACTTTTCCCAGGCTGGTCGTGTGGCTCACTCATTGCAAATGGTCGACGATCGTGTCATCAATCGCGCTGCGCAACGAGTCCGCCTAGGTAATCCTGGGCATCGGGATGCAGCCCTGCATCCACTGCCTCGAGGGCCTGCGACGAAGCACTCCGCATGCTCAAAATCCCCCCAGTGATTTGGCCCTCGAGTAGCATGCATCATCGTTAGCTTCACCGACCACACCGTCGAGTTTCTGTAGCCACATCCCAGCTCATTATCCCACGATTTTTCTCATTTCGTTGCCCACGTTTTTCCCACCGATGAGGCCTTGGCGGCAGGTGTGTAACACCTTGCCCAGGCTGGCCATATGCCTCGCTCATTGCTAACGGCTGACGATCGTGTCGTCGATCGCGCTGCCCAACGAATCCAACAAGGCAAGCCTGGGCGTCAGGATCCAGCTCCGCATCCGTCGCCTCGAGGGCCTGCAACGAAGCACTACGCATGCTCAAAATCCCCTCAGCTATTTGGCCCTCGCGTAGCATGCATCATCGT
>JAJFZO010000685.1:0-2500 GCA_021397835.1 Moringa oleifera
CCTTCGCCGCCCACACCATCGAGCTTGTCTAGCCACATCCCAGCTCATTATCCGACGATTATTCTCGCTTCGTTGCCCACGTTTTTTCCCACCGATGAGGCCTTGGTAGTAGGGGTGCCTAGCCTGGCCGTGTGGCTCGCTCATTGCTAACGGACGACGATAGTGTCATCGATCATGCTACACAACGAGTCAACCTAGGCAAGCCTGAGCGTCGAGATCAAACCCCACGTCAACCACCTTGAGGGCCTGCGACGAAGCACTCCGCATGCTCGAAAATCCCCCCAACAATTTGGCCTTCACGTAGCATGCATCATCGTTCGCTTCGCCGCCCACACCATCGAGCTTATCTAGGCATATCCCAGCTCATTATCCCATGATTATTCTCGCTTCGTTGCCCACATTTTTCCCACCGATGAGGCCTTGGCACTAGGGGTGCCCAGGTTGGCCGTGTGGCTCGCTCGTTGCTAACGGCCGACGATCATGTCTTCGATCGCGCTGCGCAACGAGTACACCAAGGCAAGCCTGAGCGTCGAGATCCAACCCCACGTCTGTCGCCTCGAGGGCCTGCGACGAAGCACTCCGTATGCTCGAAATCCCCCCAACAATTTGGCCCTCACGTAGCATGCATCATCGTTAGCTTCGCCGCCCACACCATCGAGCTTGTCTAGCCATATCCAAGCTCATTATCCCATGATTATTCTCGCTTCGTTGCCCACATTTTTCCCACCGATGAGGCCTTGGCACTAGGGGTGCCCAGGCTGGCCGTGTGGCTCGCTCGTTGCTAACGGACGACGATAGTGTCATCGATCACGCTACACAGCGAGTCAACCTAGGCAAGCCTAAGTGTCGAGATCAAACCCCACGTCTACCACCTTGAGGGCCTGCGACGAAGCACTCCGCATGCTCGAAAATCCCCCCAACAATTTGGCCTTCACGTAGCATGCATCATAATTCGCTTCGCCGCCCACACCATCGAGCTTGTCTAGCCATATCCCAACTCATTATCCCATGATTATTCTCGCTTCGTTGCCCACATTTTTCCCACCGATGAGGCCTTGGCACTAGGGGTGCCCTGGCTGGCCGTGTGGCTCGCTCGTTGCTAACGGCCGACGATCATGTCTACGATCGCGCTGCACAACGAGTACACCGAGGCAAGCCTGAGCGTCGAGATCCAACCCCACGTCTGTCGCCTCAAGGGCCTGTGAAGAAGCACTCCGCATTCTTGAAATCCCCCCAACGATTTGGCCCTCGCGTAGCATGCATGATCATGAGCTTCGTCGCCCAAACCATCGAGCTTGTCTAGCCACATCCCAGCTCATTATCCCATGATTATTCTCGCTTCGTTGCCGATATTTTTCCCACTGATGAGGCCTTGGCAGTAGGGGTGCCTAGGCTGGCCGTGTGGCTCGCTCGTTGCTAACGGCCGACGATCGTGTCGTCGTTAGCGCTGCGCAACGAGTCAATCTAGGCAGGCATGAGCGTCGAGATCCAACCCCACGTCTGTCGCCTCGAGGGCCTGCGACGAAGCACTCCGTATGCTCAAAATCCCCCCAACAATTTGGCCCTCACGTAGCATGCATCATCGTTAGCTTCGCTGCCCACACCATCGAGCTTGTCTAGCCACATCCCAGCTCAATATCCGACGATTATTCTCGCTTCGTTGCCCACGTTTTTTCCCACCGATGAGGCCTTGGCAGTAGGGGTGCCCAGCCTGGCCGTGTGGCTCGGTCGTTGCTAACGGACGACGATAGTGTCATCGATCACGCTACTCAACGAGTCCACCTAGGCAAGCCTGAGCGTCGAGATCAAACCCCACGTCTACCACCTCGAGGGCCTGCGACGAAGCACTCCGCACGCTCGAAAATCCCCCCAACAATTTGGCCTTCACGTAGCATGCATCATCGTTCGCTTCGCCGCCCACACCATCGAGCTTGTCTAGCCATATCCCAGCTCATTATCCCATGATTATTCTCGCTTCGTTGCCGACATTTTTCCCACCGATGAGGCCTTGGCACTAGGGGTGCCCAGGCTGGCCGTGTGGCTCGCTTGTTGCTAACGGCCGAAGATCGTGTCCTCGATCGCGCTGCGCAACAAGTCCGCCTAGGCAAGCATGAGCGTCGAGATCCAACCCCATGTCTACCACCTCGAGGGCCTGTGACGAAGCACTCTGCATGCTCGAAATGCCCCCAACAATTTGGCCCTCATGTAGCATGCATCATCGTTAGCTTCACAGCCCACACCATCGAGCTTGTCTAGCCACATCCCAGCTCATTATCCCAACAGCGATTTGCACGTCAGTATCGCTGCGGGCCTCCACCAGAGTTTCCTCTAGCTTCGCCCCGCTCAGGCATAGTTCACCATCTTTCGGGTCTCGACAGGCATGCTCGCACTCGAACCCTTCTCAAAAGATCGAGGTCGGTCAGCGATGCACCCGCGAGGGATCCCGCCAATCAGCTTCCTTGCGCCTTACGGGTTTACTCGCTCGTTGACTCGCACCCAT
>JAJFZO010000685.1:5000-10000 GCA_021397835.1 Moringa oleifera
GCTGTCACAGTCGTCGTTCAAAATCGATGGGACGTGGGACAAATGCTTTCGCTTGGACAGGCTGAGGCTGAGGCCACTCCTGTCGCAATACTTTTTGCACCCGAGGGGACAACCGATCTCTCATGTGCCAAAGCAGCCACATGCCAAAGCAAGCCACGCTTGGAGCACGAGGCCCGACTTAGGTTTCCACCCATGCCCATGAGCGACATGGTGCAAAGACAACCGACTCGAATCATCAAATTCCATTTGTGAAGGCACGCGACATAAGGTCTCGATGTCACCCACAAAATGCCAACGTATGGCTCGGGGTCGAGCTTGAAGCGACGTGCTAGTTGACAGTTCGATGTGAGAGCATGGAGCCTACCAACGCGCACGACTAGATCACCACTCACACGTTGCACGTACAAATGGGCAGCAACAGCACCAAACGAACTGCAAGCCAACAAGCAAAAGGCCCATCGATCATGCAGGTCATCGTGCGCCGCCACACCCAAGCCGCTAAGCGCGAAATTGTTTCCATATCAAGGGATGATTCTTCAATGGCAAGGGACCACCAATGAGGCCTTTGCAACAGGGGTCTCAAAACGTGCCCAGGCTGGCCGTGTGGCTCGCTCATTGCTAACGACCGACGATCGTGTCTTCGATCGCGCTGCGCAACAAGTCCGCTTCCAGGCAAGCCTAAGCGTCGGGATCCAACCCCGCGTTCACCGCCTCGAGGGCCTATGAAAAGCACTTCACATGCTCAAAATCCCCCCAACGGTTTGGCCCTCACGTAGCATGCATCATCGTTAACTTCGCCGCCCACACCAACGAGCTTGTCTAGCCACATCCTAGCTCATTACCCCAAGATTATTCTCGCTTACTTTCCCACGTTTTTCCCACCGATGAGGCCTTGGTAGCAGGGGTGTCACCACGTGCCCAGGCTGGCTGTGTGGCTCGCTCGTTGGTAACGGCCGACGATCGTGTCGTTGATCGCGCTGCACAACGAGTCCACCTAAGCAAGCCTGAGCGTCGAGATCCAACCCAACGACTGCCGCCTCGAGGGCTTGCGACGAAGCACTCCGCATGCTCGAAATCCCCCCAACAATTTGGCCCTCACGTAGCATGCATCATCATTAGCTTCGCCGCACACACCATCGAGCTTGTCTAGCAACATCCCTGCTCATTATCCCACGATTATTCTCGCTTCGTTGCCCACGTTTTTCCCACCGATGAGCCCTTGGCAGCAGGGGTGCCAAGGCTGGCCGTGTCACTCGCTCATTGCTAATGGCCGACGATCGTGTCGCGATCGCACTACGCAACGAGTCTACCTAGGCAAGCCTGAGCGTCGAGATCCAACCCCACGTATGCCGCCTCGAGGGCCTGCGACGAAGCACTCCGCATGCTCGAAATCCCCTCAATGATTTGGCCCTCACATAGCATGCATCATCGTTAGGTTCGTCGCCCACACCATCGAGCTTGTCTAGCCACATCCCAGCTCATTATCCCACGATTATTCTCGCTTAGTTGCCCACGTTTTTCCTAATAATGAGGTCTTGGTAGCAGGGGTGCCCAGGCTGGTCGTGTGGCTCGCTCGTTGCTAATGGCCGACGATCGTGTCGTCGATCGCGCTGCGCAACAAGTCCCCCTAGGCAAGCCTGAGTGTCGAGATCCAACCCCATGTCCTCGAGGGCCTACAATGAAGCACTCCGCATGCTCGAAATCCCCCAAACGATTTAGCCCTCACGAAGCTTGCATCATCGTTAGCTTCGCCGCCCACACCATCGAGCTTGTCTAGCCACATCCGAGCTCATTATCCCATGATTATTCTCGCTTCGTTGCCCACGTTTTTCCCACCGATGAGGGCTTGGCAGCAGGGGTGCCCAGGCTGGCCGTGTGGCTCGCTCGTGGCTAACAGCCGATGATCGTGTCGTCGATCACGCTGCGCAACGAGTCCGCCTAGGCAAGCCTGAGCGTCGAGATCCAACCCCACGTCTGCCGCCTCGAGGGCCTACAACGAAGCACTCCGCATGCTTCAAATACCCCCAAAAATTTGGCCCTCACGTAGCATGGATCATTGTTAGCTTCGCCGCCCACACCATCGAGCTTGTCAAGCCAAATCCCAGATCATTATCCCACGATTATTCTCGCTTCGTTGCCCACGTTTTTCCAAATAATGAGGCCTTGGCAGCAGGGGTGCCCAGGCTGGCCGTGTGGCTCACTCGTTGCTAACAGCCAACGATCGTGTAGTCGATCGCGCTACGCAACGAGTCCGCCTAGACAGGCCTGAGCGTCGAGATCTAACCCAACGTCTGCTGCCTTGAGGGCCTACGACGAAGCACTCCGCATGCTCGAAATCCCCCTAATGATTTGGCTCTCACGTAGCATGCATCATCGTTAGCTTCGCCACCCACACCATCGAGCTTGTCTAGCCACATCCCAGCTTGTTTTCCCACTATTATTCTCGCTTCGTTGCCTACGTTTTTCCCACCGATGAGGCCTTGGCAGTAGGGGTGCCCAGGCTGGCCGTGTGGCTCGCTCGTTGCCAACAGCCGACGATAGTGTCATCGATCACGCTGCGCAACGAGTCTACCTAGGCAGGCCTGAGCGTCGAGATCCAACCCCACGTCTGTCGCCATGAGGGCCTGCGATGAAGCTCTCCGCATGCTCGAAATCCCCACAACAATTTGGCCCTCACGTAGCATGCATCATGGTTTGCTTCGCCGCCCATAACATCAAGCTTGTCTAGCCACATCCCAGCTCATTATCCTACGATTATTCTCACTTCGTTGCCCATGTTTTTCCCACCGATGAGGCCTTGGCAGCAGGGGTGCCCAGGCTGGCCGTGTGGCTTGCTCGTTGCTAATGGCCGACGATCGTATCATCGATCGCACTGCGCAACGAGTCCGCTAAGGCAAGCCTGAGCGTCGAGATCTAACCCCACGTCTGCAGCCTCGAGGGCCTGCGAAGAAGCATTTTGCATGCTCGAAATCCCCCCAATAATTTAGCCTTCATTTAGCATGCATCATCGTTAGCTTTGCCGCCCACACCATCGAGCTTGTGTAGCCACATCACAGCTCATTATTCCACGATTATTCTCGCTTCATTGCCCACGTTTTTCCCACCGATGAGGCCTTGGCAGCAGGGGTGCCCAGGCTGGCCGTGTGGCTCGCTTGTTGCTAACGGCCGACGATCGTGTCGTCGATCGCGCTGCTCAATGAGTCTGACTAGGCAAGCCTGAGCGTCGAGATCCAACCCCGCGTATGCCGCCTCGAGGGCCTACGATGAAGCACTTCGCATGCTCGAAATCCCCCCAATAATTTTGCCTTCACGTAGCATGCATCATCGTTAGCTTCGCCCGCCACACCATCGAGATTGTCTAGCCACATCCTAGCTCATTATCCCACGATTATTCTTGCTTCGTTGCCCATGTTTTTCCCACCGATGAGGTCTTGGCAGCAGGGGTGCCCAGGCTGGCTATGTGGCTCGCTCGTTGCTAACGGACGACAATAGTGTCATCGATGACACTGCACAATGAGTCCACCTAGGCAAGCCTGAGCGTCAAGATCAAACCCCACGTCTGCCGCCTCGAGGGCCCTGCGAAGAAGCATTCCGCATTCTCGAAATCCCCCCAATGATTTGGCCCTCGCGTAGCATGCATCATCGTGAGCTTCGCCGCCCACACCATCGAGCTTGTCTAGCCATATCCCAGCTCATTATCCCATGATTATTCACGCTTCGTTGCCCACGTTTTTCCCACCAATGAGCCCTTGGCAGCAGGGGTGCCGAGGTTGGCCGTGTGGCTCGCTCGTTTCTAACGGTCGATGATCGTGTCATCGATCGCGCTGCGCAACGAGTCCGCCTAGGCAAGCATGAGCGTCGAGATCCAACCCCACGTCTGCCGCCCCGAGGGCCTACGAAGAAGCACTCCGCAATCTCGAAATCCCCCCAACAATTTGGCCTTCACGTAGTCATGCATCATCGTTAGCTTCACCGCCCACACCATCGAGCGTGTCCTAGCCCCATCCCAGCTCATTATCGACGATTATTCTCGCTTGTTGCCGATAGTTTTTTTCCCACCGATGAGGTCTTGGCAGTAGGGGTGCCCAGACCTGGCCGTGTGGCTCGCTCGTCTTGCTAACGGACGACGTAGTGGTCATCGATCAGCGCTACACAACGAGTCACCTAGGCAAGCCTGAGCGTCTGAGATCAAACCCCACCGTCTACCACCTTGAGGGCCTGCGACGAAGCAACTCCGCATGCCGAAAATCCCCGCTACCACAATTTGGCCTTCACGTAGCATAGCATCATCCGTTCGCTTCGCCGCCCCCACCATCGAGCTTGTCTAGCCATTATCCCGCTCATATCCCATGATTATTCTCGCTTTGTTGCCCACGATTTTTCCACCGACGAGGCCTTGGCACGAGGGGTGCCCAGGCTGGCCGTGTGGCTCGCTCGTTGCTAACGGCCGACAATTATGTCTTCGATTGCGCTGCACAATGAGTACACCGAGGCAAGCTTGAGCGTCGAGATTCAACCCCACGTCTATCGCCTCAAGGGCCTGCGAAAAAGCACTCCGCATTCTCAAAATCCCCCCAACGATTTGGCCCTCGCGTAGCATGCATCATCGTGAGCTTCGCCGCCCAAACCATCGAGCTTGTCTAGCCACATCCCAGCTCATTATCCCACGGTTATTCTCACTTCATTGCCGACATTTTTCCCACTGATGAGGCCTTGGCAGTAGGGGTGCCCAGACTGGCCGTGTGGCTCACTCGTTGCTAACGGTCGACGATCGTGTCGTCGATCGCGCTGCGCAATGAGTCAACCTATTCAGGCATGAGCGTCGAGATCCAACCCCACGTTTGTCGCCTCGAGGGCCTGCGACGAAGCACTCCGTATGCTCGAAATCCCCCCAACAATTTGGCCCTCACGTAGCATGCATCATCGTTAGCTTCGCCGCCCAGACCATCGAGCTTGTCTAGCCACATCCCAGCTCATTATCCCACGATTATTCTCGCTTC
>JAJFZO010000685.1:15000-22500 GCA_021397835.1 Moringa oleifera
TCCTCGAGGTCCTACAATGAAGCACTCCGCATGCTCGAAATCCCCCAAACGATTTAGCCCTCACGAAGCTTGCATCATCGTTAGCTTCGCCGCCCACACCATCGAGCTTGTCTAGCCACATCCGAGCTCATTATCCCATGATTATTCTCGCTTCGTTGCCCACGTTTTTCCCACCGATGAGGGCTTGGCAGCAGGGGTGCCCAGGCTGGCCGTGTGGCTCGCTCGTGGCTAACGGCCGATGATCGTGTCGTCGATCACGCTGCGCAACGAGTCCGCCTAGGCAAGCCTGAGCGTCGAGATCCAACCCCACGTCTGCCGCCTCGAGGGCCTACAACGAAGCACTCCGCATGCTTCAAATACCCCCAACAATTTGGCCCTCACGTAGCATGGATCATTGTTAGCTTCGCCGCCCACACCATCGAGCTTGTCTAGCCAAATCCCAGATCATTATCCCACGATTATTCTCGCTTCGTTGCCCACGTTTTTCCAAATAATGAGGCCTTGGCAGCAGGGGTGCCCAGGCTGGCCGTGTGGCTCACTCGTTGCTAACAGCCGACGATCGTGTAGTCGATCGCGCTACGCAACGAGTCCGCCTAGACAGGCCTGAGCGTCGAGATCTAACCCAACGTCTGCTGCCTTGAGGGCCTACGACGAAGCACTCCGCATGCTCGAAATCCCCCTAATGATTTGGCTCTCACGTAGCATGCATCATCGTGAGCTTCGCCACCCACACCATCGAGCTTGTCTAGCCACATCCCAGCTTGTTTTCCCACGATTATTCTCGCTTCGTTGCCTACGTTTTTCCCACCGATGAGGCCTTGGCAGTAGGGGTGCCCAGGCTGGCCGTGTGGCTCGCTCGTTGCCAACAGTCGACGATAGTGTCATCGATCACGCTGCGCAACGAGTCCACCTAGGCATGCCTGAACGTCGAGATCCAACCCCACGTCTGTCGCCTTGAGGGCCTGCGATGAAGCTCTCCGCATGCTCGAAATCCCCCAACAATTTGGCCCTCACGTAGCATGCATCATGGTTTGCTTCGCCGCCCATAACATCGAGCTTGTCTAGCCACATCCCAGCTCATTATCCTACGATTATTCTCACTTCGTTGCCCATGTTTTTCCCACCGATGAGGCCTTGGCAGCAGGGGTGCCCAGGCTGGCCGTGTGGCTTGCTCGTTGCTAATGGCCGACGATCGTGTTGTCGATCGCGCTGCGCAACGAGTCCGCTAAGGCAAGCCTGAGCGTCGAGATCTAACCCCACGTCTGCAGCCTCGAGGGCCTGCGAAGAAGCATTTTGCATGCTCGAAATCCCCCCAATAAT
The DNA here is from genome assembly GCA_021397835.1 of Moringa oleifera. Lineage (NCBI taxonomy): Eukaryota > Viridiplantae > Streptophyta > Magnoliopsida > Brassicales > Moringaceae > Moringa > Moringa oleifera. Next base: position 16,321 of record JAJFZO010000685.1, read on the forward strand.
TTAGCCTTCATGTAGCATGCATCATCGTTAGCTTTGCCGCCCACACCATCGAGCTTGTGTAGCCACATCCCAGCTCATTATTCCACGATTATTCTCGCTTCATTGCCCACGTTTTTCCCACCGATGAGGCCTTGGCAGCAGGGGTGCCCAGGCTGGCCGTGTGGCTCGCTTGTTGCTAACGGCCGACGATCGTGTCGTCGATCGCGCTGCTCAACGAGTCTGACTAGGCAAGCCTGAGCGTCGAGATCCAACCCCGCGTCTGCCGCCTCGAGGGCCTACGATGAAGCACTTCGCATGCTCGAAATCCCCCCAATAATTTTGCCTTCACGTAGCATGCATCATCGTTAGCTTCGCCCGCCACACCATCGAGATTGTCTAGCCACATCCTAGCTCATTATCCCACGATTATTCTTGCTTCGTTGCCCATGTTTTTCCCACCGATGAGGCCTTGGCAGCAGGGGTGCCCAGGCTGGCTATGTGGCTCGCTCGTTGCTAACGGACGACAATAGTGTCATCGATGACACTGCACAATGAGTCCACCTAGGCAAGCCTGAGCGTCAAGATCAAACCCCACGTCTGCCGCCTCGAGGGCCCTGCGAAGAAGCACTCCGCATTCTCGAAATCCCCCCAATGATTTGGCCCTCGCGTAGCATGCATCATCGTGAGCTTCGCCGCCCACACCATCGAGCTTGTCTAGCCATATCCCAGCTCATTATCCCATGATTATTCACGCTTCGTTGCCCACGTTTTTCCCACCAATGAGCCCTTGGCAGCAGGGGTGCCGAGGTTGGCCGTGTGGCTCGCTCGTTTCTAACGGCCGATGATCGTGTCATCGATCGCGCTGCGCAACGAGTCCGCCTAGGCAAGCATGAGCGTCGAGATCCAACCCCACGTCTGCCGCCCCGAGGGCCTGCGACGAAGCACTCGGCATGCTCGAAATCCCCCCAACAATTTGGCCCTCACGTAGCATGCATCATCGTTAGCTTCGCCGCCCACACCATCGAGCTTGTCTAGCCACATCCCAGCTCATTATCCGACGATTATTCTCGCTTTGTTGCCCATGTTTTTTCCCACCGATGAGGCCTTGGCAGTAGGGGTGCCCAGCCTGGCCGTGTGGCTCGCTCGTTGCTAACGGACGACGATAGTGTCATCGATCACGCTACACAACGAGTCAACCTAGGCAAGCCTGAGCGTCGAGATCAAACCCCACGTCTACCACCTTGAGGGCCTGCGACGAAGCACTCCGCATGCTCGAAAATCCCCCCAACAATTTGGCCTTCACGTAGCATGCATCATCGTTCGCTTCGCCGCCCACACCATCGAGCTTGTCTAGCCATATCCCAGCTCATTATCCCATGATTATTCTCGCTTCGTTGCCCACATTTTTCCCACCGATGAGGCCTTGGCACTAGGGGTGCCCAGGCTGGCCGTGTGGCTCGCTCGTTGCTAACGGCCGACGATCATGTCTTCGATCGCGCTGCGCAACGAGTACACCGAGGCAAGCCTGAGCGTCGAGATCCAACCCCACGTCTGTCGCCTCAAGGGCCTGTGAAGAAGCACTCCGCATTCTTGAAATCCCCCCAACGATTTGGCCCTCGCGTAGCATGCATGATCGTGAGCTTCGCCGCCCAAACCATCGAGCTTGTCTAGCCACATCCCAGCTCATTATCCCATGATTATTCTCGCTTCGTTGCCGATTTTTTCCCACTTATGAGGCCTTGGCAGTAGGGGTGCCCAGGCTGGCCGTGTGGCTCGCTCGTTGCTAACGGCCGACGATCGTGTCGTCGATCGCGCTGCGCAACGAATCAATCTAGGCAGGCATGAGCGTCGAGATCCAACCCCACGTCTGTCGCCTCGAGGGCCTGCGACGAAGCACTCCGTATGCTCGAAATCCCCCCAACAATTTGGCCCTCACGTAGCATGCATCATCGTTAGCTTCGCCGCCCACACCATCGAGCTTGTCTAGCCACATCCCAGCTCATTATCCGACGATTATTCTCGCTTCGTTGCCCACGTTTTTTCCCACCGATGAGGCCTTGGCAGTAGGGGTGCCCAGCCTGGCCGTGTGGCTCGCTCGTTGCTAACGGACGACGATAGTGTCATCGATCACGCTACTCAACGAGTCCACCTAGGCAAGCCTGATCGTCGAGATCAAACCCCACGTCTACCACCTCGAGGGCCTGCGACGAAGCATTCCGCACGCTCGAAAATCCCCCCAACAATTTGGCCTTCACGTAGCATGCATCATCGTTCGCTTCGCCGCCCACACCATCGAGCTTGTCTAGCCATATCCCAGCTCATTATCCCATGATTATTCTCGCTTCGTTGCCCACATTTTTCCCACCGATGAGGCCTTGGCACTAGGGGTGCCCAGGCTGGCTGTGTGGCTCGCTCGTTGCTAACGGCCGAAGATCGTGTCATCGATCGCGCTGCGCAACGAGTCCGCCTAGGCAAGCATGAGCGTCGAGATCCAACCCCATGTCTGCCACCTCGAGGGCCTGTGAGGAAGCACTCTGCATGCTCGAAATGCCCCCAATAATTTGGCCCTCAGGTAGCATGCATCATCGTTAGCTTCACCGCCCACACCATCGAGCTTGTCTAGCCACATCCTAACTCATAATCCCACGATTATTCTCGTTTCGTTGCCCACGTTTTTTCCTACCGATAAGGCCTTGGCAGTAGGGGGGCCCAGGCTTGCCATGTGGCTCACTCGTTGCTAACGGACAACGATAGTGTCATCGATCACACTGCACAACGAGTCCACCTAGGCAAGCCTGAGCGTCGAGATCAAACCCTACGTCTGCCGCCTCGATGGCCCTGCGAAGAAGCACTCCGCAATCTCGAAATCCCCCCAATGATTTGGCCTTCGCGTAGCATGCATCATCGTGAGCTTCGCCGCCCACACCATCGAGCTTTTCTAGCCATATCCCAGCTCATTATCCCACGATTATTCTCGCTTCGTTGCCCACGTTTTTCCACCAATGAGTCCTGGGCAGTAGGGGTGCCGAGGCTGACCGTATGGCTCGCTCGTTTCTAACGGCTGACGATCGTGTCGTCGATCGCACTGCGCAATGAGTCCGCCAAGGCAAGCATGAGCGCCGAGATCCAACCCCACGTCTGCCACCTCGAGGGCCTGCGATGAAGCACTCCGCATGCTCGAAATCCCCCCAACAATTTGCCCTTCACGTAGCATGCATCATCGTTCGCTTCGCCGCCCACACCATCGAACCTGTCAAGCCATATCCCAGCTCATTATCCCACGATTATTCACGCTTCGTTGCCCACATTTTTCCCACCAATGAGCCCTTGGCAGCAGGGGTGCCGAGGTTGGCCGTGTGGCTCGCTCGTTTCTAACGGCCGATGATCGTGTCATCGATCGCGCTGCGCAACGAGTCCGCCTAGGCAAGCATGAGCATCGAGATCCAACCCCACGTCTGCCGCCCCGAGGGCCTGCGACGAAGCACTCGGCATGCTCGAAATCCCCCCAACAATTTGGCCCTCACGTAGCATGCATCATCGTTAGCTTCATCGCCCACACCATCGAGCTTGTCTAGCCACATCCCAGCTCATTATCCGACGATTATTCTCGCTTTGTTGCCCATGTTTTTTCCCACCGATGAGGTCTTGGCAGTAGGGGTGCCCAGCCTGGCCGTGTGGCTCGCTCGTTGCTAACGGACGACGATAGTGTCATCGATCACGCTACACAACGAGTCAACCTAGGCAAGCCTGAGCGTCGAGATCAAACCCCACGTCTACCACCTTGAGGGCCTGCGACGAAGCACTCCGCATGCTCGAAAATCCCCCCAACAATTTGGCCTTCACGTAGCATGCATCATCGTTCGCTTCGCCGCCCGCACCATCGAGCTTGTCTAGCCATATCCCAGCTCATTATCCCATGATTATTCTCGCTTCATTGCCCACATTTTTCCCACCGATGAGGCCTTGGCACTAGGGGTGCCCCGGCTGGCCGTGTGGCTCGCTCGTTGCTAACGGCCGACGATCATGTCTTCGATCGTGCTGCGCAACGAGTACACCGAGGCAAGCCTGAGCGTCGAGATCCAACCCCACGTCTGTCGCCTCAAGGGCCTGTGAAGAAGCACTTCGCATTCTTGAAATCCCCCCAACGATTTGGCCCTCGCGTAGCATGCATGATCGTGAGCTTCGCCGCCCAAACCATCGAGCTTGTCTAGCCACATCCCAGCTCATTATCCCATGATTATTCTCGCTTCGTTGCCGACATTTTTCCCATTAATGAGGCCTTGGCTGTAGGGGTGCCCAGGCTAGCCGTGTGGCTCGCTCGTTGCTAACGGCCGACGATCGTGTCGTCGATCGCGCTGCGTAACGAATCAATCTAGGCAGGCATGAGCGTCGAGATCCAACCCCACGTCTGTCGCCTCGAGGGCCTGCGACGAAGCACTCCGTATGCTCGAAATCCCCCTAACAATTTGGCCCTCACGTAGCATGCATCATCGTTAGCTTCGCCACCCACACCATCGAGCTTGTCTAGCCACATCCCAGCTCATTATCCGACGATTATTCTCGCTTCGTCGCCCACGTTTTCTCCCACCGATGAGTCCTTGGCAGTAGGGGTGCCCAGCCTGGCCGTGTGGCTCGCTCGTTGCTAACGGACGACGATAGTGTCATCGATCACGCTATTCAACGAGTCCACCTAGGCAAGCCTGAGCGTCGAGATCAAATCCCACGTCTACCACCTCGAGGGCCTGCGACGAAGCACTCCGCACGCTCGAAAATCCCACCAACAATTTGGCCATCACATAGCATGCATCATCGTTCGCTTCGCCGCCCACACCATCGAGCTTGTCTAGCCATATCCCAGCTCATTATCCCATGATTATTCTCGCTTCGTTGCCCACATTTTTCCCACCGATGAGGCCTTGGCACTAGGGGTGCCCAGGCTGGCCGTGTAGCTCGCTCGTTGCTAACGGCCGAAGATCGTGTCATCGATCGCGCTGCGCAACGAGTCTGCCTAGGCAAGCATGAGCGTCGAGATCCAACCCCATGTCTGCCACCTCGAGGGCCTGTGAGGAAGCACTCTGCATGCTCGAAATGCCCCCAATAATTTGGCCCTCAGGTAGCATGCATTATCGTTAGCTTCGCCGCCCACACCATCGAGCTTGTCTAGCCACATCCTAACTCATAATCCCACGATTATTCTCGTTTCGTTGCCCACGTTTTTTCCTACCGATAAGGCCTTGGCAGTAGGGGGGCCCAGGCTTGCCATGTGGCTCACTCGTTGCTAACGGACAACGATAGTGTCATCGATCACACTGCACAACGAGTCCACCTAGGCAAGCCTGAGCGTCGAGATCAAACCCTACGTCTGCCGCCTCGATGGCCCTGCGAAGAAGCACTCCGCAATCTCGAAATCCCCCCAATGATTTGGCCTTCGCGTAGCATGCATCATCATGAGCTTCGCCGCCCACACCATCGAGCTTTTCTAGCCATATCCCAGCTCATTATCCCACGATTATTCTCGCTTCGTTGCGCACGTTTTTCCACCAATGAGTCCTTGGCAGTAGGGGTGCCGAGGCTGACCGTATGGCTCGCTCGTTTCTAACGGCTGACGATCGTGTCGTCGATCGCACTGCGCAATGAGTCCGCCAAGGCAAGCATGAGCGCCGAGATCCAACCCCACGTCTGCCACCTCGAGGGCCTGCGATGAAGCACTCCGCATGCTCGAAATCCCCCCAACAATTTGCCCTTCACGTAGCATGCATCATTGTTCGCTTCGCCGCCCACACCATCGAACCTGTCAAGCCATATCCCAGCTCATTATCCCACGATTATTCTCGCTACGTTGCCCACGTTTTTTCCCACTGATGAGGCCTTGGCAGTAGGGGCGCCCAGGCTGGCCATGTGGCTCGCTTGTTGCTAACGGTCGACAATCATGTCTTCGATCGCGCTGCGCAACGAGTACACCGAGGCAAGTTTGAGCGTCGAGATTCAACCCCACATCTATCGCCTCAAGGGCTTGCGAAAAAGCACTCCGCATTCTCGAAATCCCCCCAACGATTTGGCCCTCGCGTAGCATGCATCATCGTGAGCTTCGCCACCCAAACCATCGAGCTTGTCTAGCCACATCCCAGCTCATTATCCCACGATTATTCTCGCTTCGTTGCCCACGTTTTTTCCTACCGATCAGGCCTTGGCAGTAGTGGT
>JAJFZO010000387.1:0-7500 GCA_021397835.1 Moringa oleifera
CCGCGTAGCACGGACCCTGGGCACGGCCGGCATGCCCAGGCAGCCCCCAGCAGGCACGGCATGCGCTGCTCGCCCAGCATGCGGCAGCGGTAGCCAGCCCCCTCGTCCCTGCCCCTCGACTGACTGCCCAGCGTGCGAGCCAGGGGTGCCACGTCGCACGTACCCTGGGCATGAGTGGCACGCCTAGGCAGCCCCCAGTAGGCATTGCATGGGCTGCTTGCCAAGCGTGCGCCAGCGATGGGCACGCCAGCCAGGCCGCGGGCGTGCCAACCAGGCCACGGGTGCCCATCGCGAGCCAGCCCCCACGTCCCTGTCCCTCGACTAAGTACCCAGCGAGCGAGCCAGGGGGGCCATGTCGAATGGACCCTGGGCACGAGTGGCATGCCCAGGCAGCCCCAGCAGGCACGGCATGGGCTGCTCGCCCAGCGTGCCGCAGCGGTGGGCGCGCCAGCCAGGCCGCGGGCGCCATCGCGAGCCAGCCCCCACGTCCCTGTCCCTCGACTTAGTGCCCAGCGAGCGAGCCAGGGGTGCCACGTCCCAGAGACCCTGGGCACAGGTGGCACATCCAGGCAACCCCCAGCGGGCACGGCATGGGCTTCTCGCCCAGCGTACGGCAGCGGTGGGTGCGCCAGCCAGGCCACGGGCGCTCACCGCGAGCCATCCCCCTCGTCCTGGCCGCTCAACTGACTGCCAAGCATGCGAGCCAGGGGTGCCGCGTCGCACGGACCCTGGGCATGGGTGGAACACCGAGGCAGCCCCCAGCAGGCACGGCATGGGCTGCTCCCCCAGCGTGCTGCAGCGTTGGGCGTGCCAGCCTGGCCGCGGGAGCCCATCGCGAGCCAGTCCCCACGTCCCTGTCCCTCGACTAAGTGGCCAGCGATAGAGCCAGGTGGGCCATGTCGCACGGTCCCTGTGCACGGGTGGCACACCCTGGCAGCCCCCAGCAGCCACGGCATGGTCTGCTCGCCCAGCGTACGGCAGCGGTAGCCCGCCCCCTCGTCGCTGCCCCTCGACTGACTGCCCAGCGTGTGAGCCAGGGGTGCCGCGTAGCACGGACCCTGGGAACGGGTGGCACGCTCAGGCAGCTTCCAGCAGGCACGGCATGGGCTTCTCGCCCAGCATGCGGCACCGGTGGACGCGCCAGCCAGGCCGCAGGCGCCCATCGTGAGCCAGTCCCCTCGTCCTTGCCCCTCGACTGACTGCCCAGTGTGCGAGCCAGGGGTGCCGTGTCGGACGGACCCTGGCATGGGCTGCTAGCCCCAGTAGCCCCCAGCAGGCACGGCATGGGCTGCTCGCCCAGCGTGCGGCAGCAGTGGGCGCGCCAGCCAGGCCGCGGCCGCCATCGCGAGCCAGCCCCCATGTCCCTGTCCCTCGACTAAGTGCCCAGCGAGCGAGCCAGGGGCATCGCGTCGCACGGACCCTGGGTACAGGTGGTACGCCCAGGCAGCCCCCAACAGGCACGGCATGGGCTACTCACCCAGTGTTTCGCAGCGGTGGGCGCTCCAGCCAGTCTGTGTGCGCTCATCGCGAGCCAGCCCCCTCGTCCCTGCCCCTCGACTGACTGCCCAGCGTGCGAGCCAAGGGTGCGGTGTCACACGGACCCTGGGCATGGGTGGGATGCCCAGGCAGCCCCCAGCAGGCACGGCATGGGCTACTCACCCAGCGTGCGGCAGAGGTGGGCGCGCCAGCCAGGCTTCGGGCGCCCATCTGGAGCCAGGCCCCACTTCACTGTCCCTCGACGTAGTGCCCTGCGAGCGAGCCAGGGGGGCCACGTCGCATGGACCCTGGGCACCGGTGGCATGCCCAGGCAGCCCCAAGCAGGTACGGCATGGCCTGCTCTTCCAGCAAGCGGCAGCGGTGGGTGCGCCAGACAGGCCGCGGGCGCCCATCGCGAGCCAGCTCCCTCGTGCCTGCCCCTCGACTGACTGCCCAGTGTGCGAGCCAGGGGTGCCGCGTCGCACGGACCCTGGGAACGGATGGCAGGCCCAGGCAGCCCCCAGCTGGCACGGCATGGGCTGCTCACCCACTGAGCGGCGTTGGTGGGCGCGCCAGCCAGGCTGCGAGCGCCCATCGCTAGCCAGCCCCCACGTCCCTGTCCCTCAACTGACTGCCCAGCGTGCGAGCCTGGGGGCCCGCGTTGTCCAGACCATGGGCACGGGTGGCACACCGAGGCAGCCCCCAGCAGGCACGGGATGGGCTGCTCACCCAGCGTGGGGCAGCTGTGGGCGCGCCAGCCAGGCCGCGGTCGCCCATCGCGAGCCAGCCCCCTCGTCCCTGCCCCTCGACTGACTGCCCAGCGTGCTAGCCAGGGGTGCCGCATCGCACGGACCCTGGGAACGGGTGGCACGCCCAGGCAGCCCCCAGCAGGCACGGCATGGGCTGATCGCCCAGTGTGCGGCGGCGGTGGGCGCGCCAGACAGGCCGCGGATGCCCATCGTGAGCCAGCTCCCTCGTGCCTGCCCCTCGACTGACTGCCCAGTGTGCGAGCAAGGGGTGCCGTGTCGCATGGACCCTGGGAGTGGGTGGCACGCTCAGGCAGCCCCCAGCTGGCACGGCATGGGCTGCTTGCCCACTGAGCGGCGTTGGTGGGCGCGCCAGCCAGGCCGCGAGCGCCCATCGCGAGCCAGCCCCCACGTCCCTGTCCCTCGACTGACTGCCCAGCGTGCGAGCCAGGGGGACCGCATCGTCCAGACCATGGGCACAGGTGGCATGCCCAGGCAGCCCCCAGCAGGCACGGGATGGGCTGCTCACCCAGCGTGGGGCAGCTGTGGGCGCGCCAGCCAGGCCGCGGTCGCCCATCGCGAGCCAGCCCCCTCGTCTCTGCTCCTCGACTGACTGCCCAGCGTGTGAGCCAGGGGTGCCACATTGCAGGGACCCTTGGTATGGTTGGCACGCCCAGGTAGCCCCCAGCAGGTACGGAATGGGCTGCTCGCCCAGCGTGCGGCAGCAGTGGGCGCGCCGGCCAGGCTGCGGGCGCCCATCACGAGCCAGCCCCCTCGTCCCTGCCCCTCGACTGACTGCCCAGCATGCAAGCCAGGGGTTCTGCGTCGCACAGACCCTGGGCATGGGTGGCACACCCAGGAAGCCCCCAGCAGGCACGGCATGGGCTGCTCGCCTAGTGTGCCGCAGCGGTGGGCGCGGCAGCCAGGCCGCGGGCGCCCTTCGCGAGCCAGCCTGGTAGTCCCTTCCCCTCGACAGACTGCCCAGCGTACGAGCCAGGGGTGCCGCGTCGCACGGACCCTGGGCATGGGTGGCATGCTCAGGCAGCTTCCAGCAGGCACGGTATGGGCTTCTCGCCCAGCATACGGCAGCGGTGGGCGCGCCAGCCAGGCCGCAGGCTCCCATCGCGAGCCAGCCCCCTCGTCCTTGCCCCTCGACTGACTGCCCAGCGTGCGAGCCAAGGGTGCCATGTCACACGGACCCTGGGCATGGGTGGCACGCCCAGGCAGCCCCCAGCAGGCACAGCATGGGTGCTCGCCATGCGTGCGGCAGCTGTGGGTGCGCCAGCCAGGCCACGGGCGCCCATCGCGAGCCAGTCCCCACGTCCCTATCCCTCGACTAAGTGCTCAGCGAGTGAGCCAGGGCGGCCGTGTCGCATGGACCCTAGGGATGGGTGGCATGCCCATGCAGCCCCCAGAAGGCGCGGCATGGGCTGTTCACCCAGCGTGCGGCAGCGGTGGGTGCGCCAGACAGGCCACGGGCGCCCATCGCGAGCCAGCCCCCACATCCCTGTCCCTCGACGTAGTGCCCAGCGAGCGAGCCAGGGGGGCCATGTTGCGCGGACCCTGGGCACGGGTTGCACACCCAGGCAGCCTCTAGAAGGGACGGCATGGGCTGCTCGCCCAGTGTGCGGCATCGACTGACTGCCCAGCGAGCGAGCCAGGGGTGCCACGTCGCACGGACCCTGGGCACGGGTGGCACGCACAGGCAGCCCCCAGCAGGCATGGCATGGGCTGCTCGCCCAGCATGCGGCAACAGTGGGCGCGCCAGCCAGGCCGCATGCGCCCATCGAGAGCCAGCCCCAACGTCCCTGTCCCTCGACTAAGTGACCAGCGTGCGAGCCAGGGGGGCTGCATCGAACGGACCCTGGGCACGGGTGGCACACCCAGGCAGCCCCCTGCAGGCACGGAATGGGCTGCTCACCCATCGTACGGAAGCCACGGCCAAGGCCAGCCAGGCCACGGGCGCCCATTGCGAGCCAGCCCCCTCGTCCCAGCCCCTCGACTGACTGCCCAGTGTGTGAGCCAGGGGGGCCGCGTCACACTGACCCTGGGCACTCCCAGGCTGCCCCCAGCAGGCATGGCATGGGCTGCTCGCCCAACGTGCTGCAGCGGTGGGCGCGCCAGCCAGGCCTCGTGCGCCCATCTCTAGCCATCCCCCCCGTCCCTGTCCCTCGACGTAGTGCCCAGCGAGCGAGCCAGGGGGGCCGCGTCGCGTGGACCCTGGGCACGGGTTGCACACCCAGGCAGCCTCCAGCAGGGATGGCATGGGCTGCTCGCCCAGCGTGCGGCAGCGGCTATCGCACCAGCCAGGCCAAGGGCGCCAATAGCGAACAAGCCCTCTCGTCCCTGCCCCTCGACTGACTGCCCAGCGAGCGAGCCAGGGGTGCCACGTCGCAGGGACCCTGGGCATGGGTGGCACGCACAGGCAGCCCCCAGCAGGCATGGCATGGGCTGCTCGCCCAGCATGCGGCAGCAGTGGGCGCGCCAGCCAGGCCGCGTGCGCCCATCGAGAGCCAGCCCCAACGTCCCTGTCGCTCGACTAAGTGCCCAGCGTGCGAGCCAGGGGGGCTGCATCGAACGGACCATGGGCACGGGTGGCATGCCCAGGCAGCCCCCTGCAGGCACGGCATGGGCTGCTCACCCATCGTACGGAAGCCACGGCCAAGGCCAGCCAGGCCACGGGCGCCCATTGCGAGCCAGCCCCCTCGTCCCAGCCCCTCGACTGACTGCCCAGTGTGTGAACCAGGGGGGCTGCATCGCACTGACCCTGGGAATGCCCAGGCTGCCCCCAGCAGGCTCGGCATGGGCTGCTCGCCCAACGTGTGGCAGCGGTGGGCATGCCAGCCAGGCCTCGTGCGCCCATCGCTAGCCAGCCCCCACGTCCCTGTCCCTCGACATAGAGCGAAGCGAGTGAACCCGGGGGGCCGCGTTGCCCGGACCCTGGGCATGGGTGGCACGCCCAGGCAGCCCAAAGCAGGCACAGCATGGGCTGCTCGCCCAACGTGCGGCAGCGGTGGGCGCGGCAGCCAGGCCACGGGCGCCCATCGCGAGTCAGCCCCCTTGTCCCTGCCCCTCGACTGACTGCCCAGCGTGCGAGCCAGGGGTGCCGTGTCGCATGGACCCTGGGCACGGGTGGCACGTCCAGGAAGCCCCCAGCAGGCACGATATGGGCTGCTCAACCAGCGTGCAGCAGCGGTGGGCGCGCCAGCCAGGCCGCGGGCGCCCAACGCGAGCCAGCCCCCACGTCCCTGTCCCTCGACTAAGTGCTCAGCGAGCGAGCCAGGGCGGCTGCGCCGTACGGACCCTAGGCACGTGTGGCACACCGAGGCAGCCCCCAGTAGGCACGGCATGGGCTGCTCGCCCAGCGTGCGGCAGCGGTTGGCACGCCAGCCAGGCCGCGGGCGCCCATTGCGAGCCAGCACCCTCGTCCCTGCCCCTCGACGGACTGCCTGGCGTGCGAGCCAGGGGTGCCACGTTGCAGGGACCCTGGGCACGGGTGGCACGCCAAGGTAGCCCCCAGCAGGCATGGCATGGGCCGCTCGCCCAGCATGCGGCAGCGGTGGGCGCGCCAGCCAGGCCGCGGACGCCCATCGCGAGCCAGCCCCCACATCCCTGTCCCTCGACTGACTGCCCAGCGTGCAAGCCAGGGGGGCCGCGTCGCCGGGACCATGGGAACGGGTGGCACGCCCAGGCAGCCCCCGGCAGGCATGGCATGGGCTGATCGCCCAGTGTGCGGCGGTGGTGGGCGCGCCAGCCAGGCCGCCTGCGCCCATAGCGAGCCAGCCCCCACGTCCCTGTCCATTGACTGGCTGTCTAGCGTGCAAGCCAGGGGGGCCGCGTCGCCCTGACCATGGGCACGGGTGGCACGCCCACGCAGCCCCCAGCAGGCATGGCATGGGTTGCTCGCCCAGCATGCGGCAGCGGTTGGTGCGCCAGCCAGGCCACGGGCGCCCATCGCGAGCCAGCCTCCACGTCCCTGCCCCTCAACTGACTGCCCAGTGTGCAAGCCAGGGATGCCACGTCGGATGGACCCTGGGCATGGGTGGCATGCCCAGGCAGCCCGCAGCAGGTACGGCAAGGGCTGCTCGCCCAGCATGCGGCAGCGGTGGGCGCGCCAGCCAGGCCGCGGGCGGCCATCGCGAGCCAGCCCCCTTGTCCCTGCCCCTCAACTGACTGCCCAGCGTGCAAGCCAGGGGTGCCGTGTCGCACAGACCCTGGGAACGGGTGGCACGCCCAGGCAGCCCCCAGCAGGCACGGCATGGGCTGATCGCCCAGTTTGCGGTGGCAGTGGGTGCGCCAGCCAGGCCGCCTACGCCCATCGCGAGCCAGCGCCCACGTCCCTGTCCCTCGACTGACTGCCCAGCGTGTGAGCCAGGGGTGCCATGTTGCAGGGACCCTGGGCACGGTTGGCACGCCCAGGGAACCCCCAGCAGGCACGGCATGGGCTTCTCGCCCAGCGTGCGGCAGCAGTGGGCGCGCCAGCCAGGCTGCGGGCGCCCATCGCGAGCCAACCCCCACGTCCCTGTCCCTCGACGTAGTGCCCAGCGAGCGAGCCAGGGAGGCCACGTCGCACGGACCCTGGGCACGGGTGGCATGCCCAGGCAGCCCCAAGCAGGCACGGCATGGGCTGCTCTTCCAGCAAGCGGCAGCGGTGGGCACGCCAGACAGGCCGCGGGCGCCCATCGCGAGCCAGCCCCCTCGTCCCTGCCCCTCGACTGACTGCCCAGTGTGCGAGCCAGGGGTGCCGCGTCACACGGACCCTGGGAACGGGTGGCACACCCAGGCAGCCCCCAGCTGGCACGGCATGGGCTGCTCGTCCACTGAGCGGCGTTGGTGGGCGCGCCCATCGCGAGCCAGCCCTCTCCTCCTTGCCCCTCGACTGACTTCCCAGTGTGCGAGCCAGAGGTGCCACAGCAGTCGCCAGCAGGCAAGGCGCCAGCCTTGCCAAGGGTGTCCCACCCGAGCCAGCCGCGAGCACGCTGTGAAGCTCAGCACATGCTGTGGTCGTTGAATTCATGGGCAAGCTGGCCTTGGGCGTGGCCCCTGGCTCTGGTGGTCCCTGAGGGCTGCCATGGGGTGGCTGGAGGTGCGCTGGACAGGGCAGCCAGCAGGCACCATGGGCCAGGCAGAGGCACTGCTGTCCCAGCCTGCTGGCCGTAATGCCCAGTTGCAAAGTTGTTGTGAATTGACCGTCTTTTCATCATGGAATTGGTCCCAAAATGGCTCAAATAATTCGTGTAATTCATGAGGAGTCTGCCCCTAAATTTTGGGATCATTT
>JAJFZO010000387.1:15000-22500 GCA_021397835.1 Moringa oleifera
CTGCCCCTCGACTGACTGCCCAGCGTGCGAGCCAGGGGTGCCATGTCGCACAGACCCAGGGCATGGGTGCCATGCCCAGGCAGCCCCCAGCAGGCATGGCATGGGCTGCACGCCCTGCGTGCGGCAGCGGTGGCCGCGCAAACCAGGCCGCGGGCGCCCATCGCAAGCTAGCCCCCACGTTCCTGTCCCTCGACTAAGTGCCCAGCGAGCGAGCCAGGGGGGCCGTGTTGCATGGAACCTGGGCACGGGTGGCATGCCCGGGCAGCCCCCAGCAGGCATGGCATGGGCTGCTCGCCCAGCGTGCGGCAGCGGTGGGTGCGCTAAGTAGGCCGCTGGCGCCCATCGCGAGCTAGCCCCCATGTTCCTGTTCCTCGACTATGTGCCCAGTGAGCGAGCCAGGGGGGCCATGTCGCACGGACCCTTGAAATGGGTGACACACCAAGGCAGCCCCCAGCAGGCACGGCATTGGCTGCTCGCCCAGCGTGCGGCAGCGGCGGCCACGCCAGCCAGGCCGCGGGCGCCCATCGTGGGCTAGCCCCAACGTTCCTGTCCCTCAACTAAGTGCCCAGCGAGCGAGCCAGAGGGGTCGCATCGCATGGAACCTGGGCACGGGTGGCACACCCAGGCAGCCCACAGCAGGCATAGCATGGGCTGCACGCCCATCGTGCGGCAGCGGCGGCCGCGCCAGTCTGGCCGCGGTCGCCCATCGCGAGCCAGCCCCCACGTCCCTGTCCCTCGACTAAGTGCCCAGTGAGCGAGCCAGGGGGGCCGCATCGCTTGGACCCTTGGCATGGGAGCCATGCCCAGGCAGCCCCCAGCAGGCACGGCATAGGCTGCTCGCCCAGCGAGCTGCAGCGGTGGGCGCAACGGCAAGGCCGCGGGCGCCCAACGTGAGCCAGCCCCCACTTCCCTGTCCCTAGACTAAGTGCCCAGTGAGCGAGCCAGGGGGGCCGCATCGCATGGACCCTTGGCACGGGAGACATGCCCAGGCAGCCCCCAGCAGGCACGGCATGGGCTGCTCGCCCAGCGTGCGGCTGCGGTGGGCGCGCCAGAAAGGCCGTGGGCGCCCATCGCGAGCCAGCCCCCGAGTCCCTGCCCCTCGACTGACTGCCCAGGGTGCGAGCAAGGGGTACCACGTCGCACGGACCCTGGGCATGGGTCGCACTTGCGGGCAGCCCCCAGCAGGCACGGCATGGGCTGCCCCCCCAGCGTGCGGCAGCGGTGGGCGCGCCAGCCAGGCCTTGGTCGCCCATCGCGAGCTAGCCCCCACGTCCCTGTCCCTCGACAAAGTGCCCAGCAAGCGAGCCAGGAGGGCCGCATCGCACAGAACCTGTGCATGGGTGGCACGCCCAGGCAGCCCCCAGCCGGCACGGCATGGGCTGCTCGCCCAGCGTTCAGCTGCAATGGCCGCGCAAGCCAGGCCGTGGGCGCCGATCGCGAGCCAACCCCTTCATCCCAGCCCCTCGACTGACTGCCCAGCGTGCGAGCCAGGAGTGCCGTGTTGCACGGACCCTGGGGATGGGTGGCACACCCGGGCAGCCTCCAGCTGGCATGGCATGGGCATCTCGCCCAGCGTGCGGCAGCGGTGGGCTGGCCCCCTCGTTCCTGCCCCTCGACTGACTGCCCAGCGAGCGAACCAGGGGGGCCCCATTGCACTGACCCTGGGCACGGGTGGCACACCCAGGCAGCCCCAAGCTGGCACGGCATGGGCTGCTCTCCCAGCATGCGGCTGCGGTGGGCGCGCCAGCAAGGCCGCGGGCGCCCATCGCGAGCTAGCCCCCACGTTCCTGTTCCTCGACTAAGTGTCGAGTGAGCGAGCCAGGGGAGCCACGTCGCACGGACCCTTGGAATGGGTGACACACCAGGGCAGCCCCCAGCAGGCACGGCATTGGCTGCTCGCCCAGCGTGCGGCAGCGGCGGGCGCGCCAGCCAGGCCGCGGGCGCCCATCGTGGGCTAGCCCCCACGGTCTTGTCCCTCGACTAAGTGCCCAGTGAGCGAGCCAAGGGGGCCGCGTCGCATGGACCCTGGGCACGGGTGGCACACCCAGGCAGCCCACAGCAGGCATGGCATGGGATGCTCGCCCATCGTGCGGCAGCGGCGGCCACGCCAGCCAGGCTGCGGGCGCCCATTGCGAGCCAGCCCCCTCGTCCCTGCCCCTCGATGGACTGCCCAGCGTGCGAGCCAGGGGTGCCGCGTCCCACGGACCCTGGGCATGGGTGGCAGGCCAAGGCAGCCCCCAGCAGGCATGGCATAGGCTGCTTCCACAGCATGCTTCAGCGGTGGGCGCACCGGCAAGGCCGTGGGCGCCCAACGTGAGCCGGCCCCCTAATCCCTGCCCCTCGACTGACTGCCCAGCTGTGAGCCAGGAGTGCCGCGTCGCACGGACCTTGGGGACAGGTGGCATGCCCGGGCAGCCCCCAGCTGCCACGGGATGGGTTGCTCGTCCAGCATGCGGCAGCGGTGGGCGCGCCAGCCAAGCCGCGGGCGCCCATCGCGAGCTGGCCCCCTCGTCCCTGCCCCTCGACTGACTGCCCAGCGTGCGAGCCAGGGGTGCCACGTCGCACAGACCCTTGGCATGGGTGGCACGCCCAGGCAGCCTCCAGCAGGCACAGCATGGGCTGCTTGCCCAGCGTGCGGCAGCGATGGCCGCGGAAGCCAGGCCGCGGGCTCCCATCGAAAGCCAGCCCCCACGTTCCTGTCCCTCGACTAAGTGCCCAGCAAGCGAGCCAGGGGGGCCACATTCCATGGACCCTGGGCACGGGTGGCATGCCCAGGCAGCCCCCAGCAGGCACGGCATGGGCTGCTCGCCCAGCGTGCTTCAGCGGTGGGCGCGCCAGCCAGGCCGCGGGCGCCCATCGCGAGACAGGCCCCGAGTCCCTGCCCCTCGACTGACTGCCCAGGGTGCGTGCCAGAGGTGCCGCGTCGCACGGACCCTGGGCACAGGTGGCACACCCAGGCATCCCCCAGCAGGTACGGCATGGGCTGGTCACCCAGCGTGCGGCAGCGGTGGGCGCACCAGCCAGGCCGCAGGCGCCCATCGCGAGCCAGCCCCCTCGTCCCTGCCCCTCGACTGACTGCCCAGAGTGCGAGCCAGGGGTGCCATGTCGCATGGATCCTGGGCACGGGTGGCACGCTCGGGCAGCCCCCAGCTTGCACGGCATGGGCTGCTCACCCAGCGTGCGGCAGCGGTGGCCGCGCAAGCCATGCCGCGGGCGCCCATCGCAAGCTAGCCCCCACGTTCCTGTCCCTCGACTAAGTGCCCAGCGAGCGAGCCAGGGGGGCCGCGTTGCATGGACCCTGGGAATGGGTGGCACGCCAAGGAATCCCCCAGCTGGTACGGCATGGGCTGCTCGCCCAGCGAGCGGCAGCGGTGGGCGCGCTAGATAGGCCGCGGGCGCCCATCGCGAGCTAGCCCCCACGTTCCTGTTCCTCGACTAAGTGCCCAGTGAGCGAGCCAGGGGGGCCGCGTCGCACGGACCCTTGGAATGGGTGGCACACCAAGGCAGCCCCCAGCCGGCATGGCATTGGCTGCCCGCCCAGCGTGTGGCAGTGGCGGGAGAGCCAGCCAGGCCGCGGGAGCCCATCGCGGGCTAGCCCCCACGTTCCTGCCCCTCGACTAAGTGCCCAGCGAGCGACCCAGAGGGGCCACATCGCATGGACCCTGGGCAAGGGTGGCACACCCAGGCAGCCCATAGCAGGCACTGCATTGGCTGCTCGCCCATCGTGCGGCAGCGGCGGCCGCGGCAGCCAGGGCGCGGGCACCCATCGCGAGCCAGCCCCCTCGTCCCTGCCCCTCGACGGACTGCCCAGCGTGCGAGCCAGGGGTGCCGTGTCGCACGGACCCTGGGCATGGGTGGCAGGCCCAGGCAGCCCCCAGCAGGCACGGCATAGGCTGCTCGCCCAGCGTGCTGCAGCGGTGGGCGCACCGGCAAGGCTGCGGGCGCCCAACGTGAGCCAGCCCCCACGTCCCTGTCTCTCGACTAAGTGCCAAGTGAGTGAGCCAGGGGGGCCGCATCGCACAGACCCTTGGCATGGGTGGCACCCCCAGGCAGCCCCCAGCAGGCACGGAATAGGCTGCTCGCCCAGCGTACTGCAGCGGTGGGCGCACTGGCAAGGCCGCGGGCGCCCAACGTGAGCCAACCCCCACATCCCTGTCCCTCAACTAAGTTCCCAGTGAGCGAGCCAGGGGGGCCGCATCGCACGGACCCTTGGCATGGGTGGCACGCCCAGGCAGCCCCCAGCAGGCATGGCATAGGCTGCTCACCCAGCGTACTGCAGCGGTGGGCGCACCGGCAAGGCCGTGGGCGCCCAACGTGAGATAACCCCACGTCCCTGTCCCTCGACTAAGTGCCCAGCTAGCAAGTCAGGGGGGCCGCGTCTTACAAACCCTGGGCACGTGTGGCACGCCAAGGTAGCCCCAAGCAGGCACGGCATGGGCTGCTCATCCAGTGTGCGGCAGCATTGTGCGCCCCAGCCAAGCCGCGGGCGCCCATCGCGAGCCAGCCCCCTCCTCCGTGCCCCTCGACTGACTGCCCAGTGTGGGAGCCAGGGGTGCCGCGTCGCACGGACCCTGGGTACGGGTGGCACGCCCAGGCAGCCCCAAGCAGGCATGGCATGGGCTGCACGCCCAGCGTGCGGCAGCGGCGGGTGCGCCAGCCAGGCCGCGGGCGACCATCGCGAGCTAGCCCCCACGTCCCTGTCCCTCGACTAAGTGCCCAGCGAGCAAGTCAGGTGGGCTGCGTCTTACAATCCCTGGGCACGTGTGGAACGCCCAGGTAGCCCCCAGCAGGCACGGCATGCGCTGCTTGCCCAGCGTGCGGCAGCGGTGGGCTCCCCAGCCAGGCCACGGGCGCCCATCACGAGCCAGCCCCCTCCTCCTTGCCACTCGACTGACTGCCCAGCGTGGGAGCCAGGGGTGCCGCATCGCACGGACCCTCGGCATGGGCTGCTCGCCCAGCGTGGGGCAGCAGTGGGCGCGCCAGCAAGGCCGCGGCGCCCATTGCGAGCCAGCCCCCTCGTCCCATCCCCTCGACTGACTTCCCAGCGTGCGAGCAGGGGGTGCCACATCGCTCTGACCCCGGGCACGGGTGGCAGGCCCAGGCAGCCCCCAGCTGGCACGGCATGGGCTGCACGCCCAGCGTGCGGCAGCGGTGGGTGAGCCAGCCAGGCCGCCGGCGCCGATCGCGAGCCAGCCCCCACGTCCCTATCCCTTGACATACTACCCAGCGAGCAAGCCAGGGGACCACGTCTCACGGACCCTGGGCACGGGTGGCACGCCCAGGCAGCCCCCAGCAGGCACGGCATGGGCTGCTTGCCCAGCGTGCGGCAGCGGTGGGCGCGCCAGCCAGGCCACGTGCGCCCATCGTGAGCCAGCCCCCTCGTCCTTGCCCCTTGACTGACTGCCCAGAGTGCGAGCTAGGGGTGCCACAGCAGTTACCAGCAGCCACGGCGCCAGCCTTGCCATGGGGGCCCCACGCGAGGCAGTCGCGAGCACGCTGTGAGGCTCAGCACATGCTGTGGGCGTTTATTTCATGGGCAAGCTGGCCTTGGCCGTGGCCCCTGGCTCTGGTGGACCCTGAGGGCTGCCATGGGGTGGCTGGAAGTGCGCTGGACAGGGCAGCCAGCATGCACCATGGGCCAGGCAGAGGCGCAGCTGCCCCAGCCTGCTAGCCGCAATGCCCAGTTGCGAAATTGTTGTGAATTGACCGTATTTTAATCATGGAATTGGTCCTGAAATTACTCAAATAATTCGTGTAATTCATGAGGAGTCTGCCCCTGAATTTGGGATCATTTTGACTCATGGTCTATTATTGATGATTTTTTCAATTTTTGGCTCTAGAAAATTCATTAAAAAAAATTTAGTGCCCAGAAAATTCTGAAATTCTTTCTGGTGGTAGATATGATTATTCTCCATTTATATACAAAATTTCAGCTCAAAATTCCAAGTAAATAATTTTTTAGACCCATTATGACGGCTCAGATATATTGATGTTTCCTCTTGCCGGGAGTGAAATTTCATTTGACTCTTTAGGGGGGAGGTGGTCACCTAGCTTGCTGGGTGCCAACAGGCCATGCGTGCCTCCCCCCCTGCCTATCCCACGTGGGCAGGCGCTGGACTTGGGCAACCCAGCGCGCATGGCATGGGCAGGGCGGCTTGCTGCCTTGCCCATCCAGCCGGTGGTGCGTGGCTGTGGCGGCCACCACCGCCGGTAGGCAGGCGGCCGGCGACGTCGGCCGAAGAGTGTGGGACGCCTGATCAGTAGCCAACGGAGTGTGGAAAACGTGGGAAACGAAATCCACTAAATTGTGGGCAACGAAATGAGAAAAATCGTGGGATAATGAGCTGGGATGTGGCTACACAAGCTCGACGGTGTGGGCGGCGAAGCTAACGATGATGCATGCTACGCGAGGGCCAAATTGCTGGGGGGATTTTGAGCATGCAGAGTGCTTCGTTGCAGGCCCTCGAGGAGGCGGATGCGGGGCTGGATCCCGATGCCCAGGCTTGCCTTGGCGGACTCATTGTGCAGCGCGATCGGCGACACGATCGTCGGCCGTTAGCAACAAGCGAGCCACACAGCCAGCCTGGGCAAGGCGTGACACCCCTGCTGCCAAGGCCTCATCGGTGGGAAAAACGTGGGCAATGAAATGAGAGAAATTGTGGGATAATGAGCTGCGATATGGCTAGACAAACTCGATGGTGTGGGCAGCGAAGCTAACGATGATGCATGCTACGCGAGGGCCAAATCGCTGGGGGGATTTCGAGCTTGCGGAGTGCTTCGTCACAGGCCCTCGAGGTGGTGGACGTGGGGTTGGATCCCGACGCTCAGGCTTGCCTAGGCGAACTTGTTGCGCAGCGCGATCGGTGACACGATCGTCAGCCGTTAGCAACGAGCGAGCCACACGGCCATCCTGGGCAAGGCGTGACACCCCTGCTGCCAAGCCCTCATCGGTGGGAAAAACGTGGGCAATGAAATGAGAGAAATTGTGGGATAATGAGCTGGGATGTGGCTAGACAAATTCGACGGTGTGGGCAGCTAAGCTAACGATGATGCATGCTACACGAGGGCCAAATTACTGGGAGGATTTTGAGCATGCGGAGTGCTTCGTCGCAGGCCCTCGAGGCGGCAGATGCGGGGCTGGATCCCGACACCCAGGCTTGCCTTGGCGGACTCGTTGCGCAGCGCGATCGACGACACGATCGTCGGCCGTTAGCAATGAGCGAGCCACATTGCCAGCCTGGGCAAGGCGTGACACCCCTGCTGCCAAGGACTCATCGGTGGGAAAAACATGGACAACGAAATGAGAAAAATCATGGGATAATGAGCTGGGATGTGGCTACACAAGCTCGACGGAGTGGGAGGCGAAGCTAACGATGATGCATGCTACGCGAGGGCCAAATGGCTGGGGGGATTTTGAGCATGCGGAGTGCTTCGTCGCAGGCCCTCGAGGTGGCAGATGCGGGGCTGGATCCTGACGCCCAGGCTTGCCTAGGTGGACTC
>JAJFZO010000387.1:27500-37500 GCA_021397835.1 Moringa oleifera
ACTGCCCAGCCTGCGACACAGGGGTGCCACGTCGCATGGACCCAGGGCATGGGTGCATGCCCAGGCAGCCTGCAGCAGGCACGGCATGGGCTGCTCGCCCAGCGTGCGGCAGCGGTGGGCGCGACAGCCAGGCCTCGGGCGCCCATTGCGAGCCAGCCCCCTCGTCCCTGCCCCTCAACTGACTGCCCAGCGTGCGAGCCAGGGTAGCCACGTCGCATGGACCCTTGGCACAGGTGGCACACCCAGGCAGCCCCCAGCAGGCACGGCATGGGCTGCTCGTGCAGCATGCTGCAGCGGTAGGGGTGCCAGCCAGGCTGCGGGCGCCCATCGCGAGCCAGCCCCCTCGTCCCTGCCCCTCGACTGACTGCCCAGCGCGAGAGCCAGGGGTGCCACGTCGCACGGACCCTGGGCAGGGGTGGCACGCCCAGGCAGCCCCCAGCAGGCATGGCATGGGCTGCTCGCCCAGCGTGCGGCAGCGGTGGGTGCGCCAGCCAGGCCGCGGGCGCCCATCGCGAGCCAGCCCCCACGTCCCTGTCCCTCGACGTAGTGCCCAGTGAGCGTTCCAGGAGGGCCGCGTTGCACAGACCCTGGGCACAGGTGGCACGCCCAGGAAACCCCCAGCAGGAACGGCATGGGCTGCTCGCCCAGCGTGCGGTAGCGGTGGGCACACCAGCCAGGCCGCGGGCGCCCATCGCGAGCCAGCCCCCACGTCCCTGTCCCTCGACTATTTGCTCAGCGAGCGAGCCAGGGGACTATGTCGCACGGACCCTTGGCACGTGTTGCACGCCCAGGCAGCCCCAAGCAGGCATGACATGGGCTGCTCGCCCAGGGTACGGCAGCGGTGGGCGTGACAGCCAGGCCGCGGGCGCCCATCGCGACCCAGCCCCCTCGTCCCTGCCCCTCGACAGACTGCCCAGCCTGCGACACAGGGGTGCCCCATCGCATGGACCCTGGGCACGGGTGGCACACCCAGGCAGCCCCCAGCAGGCACGGCATGGGCTGCTCACCCAGCGTGCTGCAGAGGTAGGCACGCCAGCCAGGCTGCGGGCGCCCATCGCGAGCCAGCCCCCTCGTCCCTGCCCCTCGACTGACTGCCCAGCGCGAGAGCCAGGGGTTCCACATCGCACGGATCCTGGGCAGGGGTGGCATGCCCAGGCAGCCCCCAGCAGGCACGGCATGGGCTGCTCGCCCAGCGTGTGGCAGCGGTGGGTGTGCCAGCCAGGCCGCAGGCACCCATCGCGAGCCAGCCCCCACGTCCCTGTTCCTCGACGTAGTGCCCAGTGAGCATTCCAGGAGGGCCGCGTCGCACAGACCCTGGGCATGGGTGGCACGCCCAGGAAGCCCCCAGCAGGCACGGCATGGGCTGCTCGCCCAACGTGCGGTAGCGGTGGGCACGCCAGCCAGGCCACGGGCGCCCATCGCAAGCCAGCCCCCACGTCCCTGTCCCTCGACTATTTGCTCAGCGAGCGAGCCAGGGGGCTTTGTCGCACGGACCCTGGGCACGTGTGGCACGCCCAGGCAGCCCCAAGCAGGCATGACATTGGCTGCTCGCCCAGGGTGCGGCAGCGGTGGGCGTGACAGCCAGGCCGAGGGCACCCATCGCGACCCAGTCCCCTCATCCCTGCCCCTCAACTGACTGCCCAGCGTGCGAGCCAGGGGTGCCATGTCGCACGGACCCTGGGCACGGGTGGCATGCCCAGGCAGCCCCCAGAAGGCACGGCATGGGCTGCTCGCCCAGCGTGCAGCAGCAGTGGGCACGCCGGCCAGGCCGCGCGCGCCAATCTCGAGCCAGCCCCCACCTCCCTGTCCCTCGACAAAGTGCCCAGCGAGCGATCCAGACGGGCTGCTTCTCATGGACCCTGGGCACAGGTGGCATGCCCAGGAAGCTCCCAGCAGGCACCGCATAGGCTGCTCGCCCAGCGTGTGGCAGTGGTGGGCGAGCCAGCCAGGCCGCGTGCGCCCATTGCGAGCCAGCCCCCACTTCCCTGTCCCTTGACTAAGTGCCCAGCGAGCGAGCAAGGGGGGCCACGTCGCACGAACCCTTGGCACAGGCGGCACGCCCAGGCAGCCCCCAGCAGGCACGGCATGGGCTGCTCGCCCATGGGAGCCACGTCACATGGACCCTGGGCACGGGAGGCAAGCCCCAGCATCCCCCAGGAGGCACGGCATGGGCCAAGTGCCCAGCGTGCGGCAGCGGTGGGCGCGCCAGCCAGACCACAGGCGCCCATCGCGAGCCAGCCCCCTCGTCCCTCTCCCTCGACAAAGTGCCAAGCGAGAGAGCCAGGGGAGCCGTGTCGCACGGACCCTGGGCACGGGGGGCATGCCCAGGCAGCCCCCAGGAGGCACGGCATGGGCCAAGTGCCAAGCGTGCGGCAGCGGTGAGCGCGCCAGCCAGGCCACTGGCGCCCATCGCGAGCAATCCCCCTGGTCCCTGTCCCTCAATTAAGTGCCCAGCGAGCGAGCCAGGGGAGCCGCTTTGCATGGACCCTGGGCACGGGAAGCATGCCCTGGCAGCCCCCAGCAGGCACGGCATGGGCCAATTGCCAAGCGTGCGGCAGCGGTGGGCGCGCCAGCCAGGCCACAGGCGCCCATCGCGAGCCAGGCCCCTCGTCCCTGTCCCTTGACAAAGTGCCCTGTGAGAGAGCCAGGGGAGCCGTGTCGCATGGACCCTGGGCACGGGAGGCATACCCAGGAAGCTCCCAGCAGGCATGGCATGGGGCAAGTGCCAAGCGTGTGGCAGTGGTGGGCGCGGCATCCAGACCACAGGCGCCCATCGCGAGCCAGCCCCCACGTCCCTGTCCCTCAACTAAGTGCCCAGTGAGGGGGCCAAGGGAGCTGTGTCGCATGGACCCTGGGCACGGGAGGCATGCCCCAGCATCCCCCAGGAGGCATGGCATGGGCCAAGTGCCCAGCGTGCGGTAGAGGTGGGCGCGCCAGCCAGGCCACAGGCGCCCATCGTGAGCCAGCCCCCTCGTCCCTGTCCCTCGACTAAGTGCCCAGCGAACGAGCCAGGGGGGCAGCATCACATGGACTCCAGGCATGGGAGGCATGCCCAGGCAGCGCCCAGCAGGAACAGCATGGGCATAGTGCCCAGCGGGCAGCAGAGGAGGGCGCGCCAGCCAGGCCACAGGCGCCCATCGCGAGCCAGCCCCTTCGTCCCTGTCCCTCGACTAAGTGCCCAGTGAGCGAGCCAGGGGAGCTGTGTCACATGGGCCCTGGGCATGGAAGGCATGCCCAGGCATCCCCAAGAAGGCACGGCATGGCCCAAGTGCCCAGCGTGCGGAAGCGGTGGGGGCGCCAGCAAGGCCACAGGCGCCCATCTTGAGCCAGCCCCCTCTTCCCCGTCCCTCGACAAAGTTCCAAGCGAGCGAGCCAGGGAAGCCGCATTGCACGGACCCTGGGCATGGGAGGCATACCCCGGCAGCCCCCAGCAGGAACGGCATGGGCCAAGTGCCGAGCGTGCGGCAGCGGTGGGTGCGCCAGCCAGGCCACAGGCTCCTATCGCGAGCCAGCCCCCTCGTCCCTGTCCCTCGACAAAGTGCCCAGTGAGAGAGCCAGGGGAGCCGTGTCGCATGGACCCTGGGAACGGACGGCATGCCCAGGCAGCCCCCACCAGGCACGGCATGGGCCAAGTGCCAAGCGTGCAGCAGCGGTGAGCACGGCAGCCAGGCCACTGGCGCCCATCGTGAGACAGCCCCCTGGTCCCTGTCCCTCGATTAAGTGCCCAGCGAGCGAGCCAGGGGAGCCGATTCGCATGGACCCCAGGCACGGGAGGCATGCCCTGGCAGCCCCCAGCAGGCACGGCATGGGCCAAGTGCCCAGCATGCGGCAGCGGTGGGCGCGCCAGCAAGGCCACGGGCACCCATCGCGAGCCAGTCCCCTCATCCCTGTCCCTCGACTAAGTGCCCAGGGAGCGAGCCAGGGGAGCCTCGTCACATGGACCCTGGGCACGGAAGGCATTCCCAGCCATCCCCCAGCAGGCACGGCATGGGTCAAGTGCCCAGTGTGCGGAACCGGTCGGCGCGCCAGCAAGGCCACAGACGCCCATCTCGAGCCAGCCCCTTCGTCCCTGTCCCTCGACTAAGTTCCAAGCGAGCGAGCCAGGGGAGCCGAATTGCATGGACCCTTGGCACGGGGGGCATGCCAAGGCAGCCCCCAGCAGGCACAGCATGGGCCAAGTGCCCAGCATGCGGCAGCGGTGGGCGCGCCAGCCCGGCCACAGGCGCCGATCGCGAGCCAGCCCTCTCATCCCTGTCCCTCGACAAAGTGCCCAGCGAGCGAGCCAGGGGAGCTGCATCGCATGGACCCTGGGCATGGGAGGCATGCCTCGGCAGCCCCAAGCAGGCACGGCATGGGCCAAGTGCCCTGCGTGGGGCAGCGGTGGGCGTGCCAGCGAGGCCACAGGCGCCCATCGCGAGCCAGCCCCCTCGTCCCTGTCCCTCGACTAAGTTCCCAGCGAGCGAGCCAGGGGAGCCTCGTCGCATGGACCCTGGACACGGGAGGCATGCCCAGGCAGCCCCCAGGAGGCACGGCATGGGCCAAGTGCCCAGCGTGCGGTAGAGGTGGGCGCGCCAGCCAGGCCACGGGCGCCCATCGCGAGCCATTCCCCTCATCTCTTTCCCTCGACTAAGTGCCAAGCGAGCGAGCCAGGGGAGCCGCGTCACATGGACTCCGGGCATGGGAGGCATGCCCAGGCAGCCCCCAGCAGGCACGGCATGGGCCAAGTGCCCAGCGTGTGGTAGAAGTGGGCGCGCCAGCCAGGCCACGGGCGCCCATCGCGAGCCATTCCCCTCATCTCTGTCCCTCGACTAAGTGCGTAGCAAGCGAGCAAGGGGAGCCGTGTCGCATGGACTCTGGGAATGGAAGGCCTGCCCACGCAGCCCCCAGCTGGCATGGCATGGGTAAAGTGCCCAGCGGGCGGCAGCGGAGGGCGCGCCAGCCAGGCCACAGTCGCCCATCGCGAGCCAGCCCCCTCATCCCTGTCCATCGACTAAGTGCCCAGCGAGCGAGCCAGGGGAGCTGCATCGCATGGACCCTGGGCATGGGAGGCATGCCTCGGCAGCCCCAAGCAGGCACGGCATGGGCCAAGTGCCCTGCGTGGGGCAGCGGTGGGCGTGCCAGCGAGGCCACAGGCGCCCATCGCGAGCCAGCCCCCTCGTCCCTGTCCCTCGACTAAGTTCCAAGCGAGCGAGCCAGGGGAGCCGAATTGCATGGACCCTTGGCACGGGGGGCATGCCAAGGCAGCCCCCAGCAGGCACAGCATGGGCCAAGTGCCCAGCATGCGGCAGCGGTGGGCGCGCCAGCCCGGCCACAGGCGCCGATCGCGAGCCAGCCCTCTCATCCCTGTCCCTCGACAAAGTGCCCAGCGAGCGAGCCAGGGGAGCTGCATCGCATGGACCCTGGGCATGGGAGGCATGCCTCGGCAGCCCCAAGCAGGCACGGCATGGGCCAAGTGCCCTGCGTGGGGCAGCGGTGGGCGTGCCAGCGAGGCCACAGGCGCCCATCGCGAGCCAGCCCCCTCGTCCCTGTCCCTCGACTAAGTTCCCAGCGAGCGAGCCAGGGGAGCCTCGTCGCATGGACCCTGGACACGGGAGGCATGCCCAGGCAGCCCCCAGGAGGCACGGCATGGGCCAAGTGCCCAGCGTGCGGTAGAGGTGGGCGCGCCAGCCAGGCCACGGGCGCCCATCGCGAGCCATTCCCCTCATCTCTTTCCCTCGACTAAGTGCCAAGCGAGCGAGCCAGGGGAGCCGCGTCACATGGACTCCGGGCATGGGAGGCATGCCCAGGCAGCCCCCAGCAGGCACGGCATGGGCCAAGTGCCCAGCGTGTGGTAGAAGTGGGCGCGCCAGCCAGGCCACGGGCGCCCATCGCGAGCCATTCCCCTCATCTCTGTCCCTCGACTAAGTGCGTAGCAAGCGAGCAAGGGGAGCCGTGTCGCATGGACTCTGGGAATGGAAGGCCTGCCCACGCAGCCCCCAGCTGGCATGGCATGGGTAAAGTGCCCAGCGGGCGGCAGCGGAGGGCGCGCCAGCCAGGCCACAGTCGCCCATCGCGAGCCAGCCCCCTCATCCCTGTCCCTCGACTAAGTGCCCAGTGAGCGAGCAAGGGGAGCCGCATCACATGCACCCTTGGCACGGAAGGCATGCCCAGACATCCACCAGCAGGCACGGCATTGGCCAAGTTCCCAGCTTGTGGGAGCGGTGGGCGCGCCAGCAAGGCCATAGGCGCCCATCTCGAGCCAGCCCCTGTCCCTCGACTAAGTTCCAAGCGAGTGAGCCAGGGGAGCCGCATCGCACGGACCCTGAGCATGGGAGGCATGCTTCGGCAGCCCCCAGCAGGCACAGCATGGGCTAAGTGCCCAGCGTGTGGCAGCGGTGGGCGTGCCAGCGAGGCCACAGGCGCCCATCGCGAACCAGCCCCCTCGTCGCTGTCCCTCGACTAAGTGCCCAGCGAGCGACCCAGGGGAGCCACATCTCATGGACCTTGGGCATGGGAGGCATGCCCCGGTAGCCCCCAGCGGGCACGGCATGGGCCAAGTGCCCAGCGTGCGGCAGCGGTGAGCGTGCCAGCCAGGCCACAGGCACCCATCGCGAGCCAGCCCCCTCATCCCTGTCCCTCGACTAAGTTCCCAGTGAGCGAGCCAGGGGAGCCGCATCGCATGGACCCTGGGCATGGGAG
Source organism: Moringa oleifera (assembly GCA_021397835.1). Lineage (NCBI taxonomy): Eukaryota > Viridiplantae > Streptophyta > Magnoliopsida > Brassicales > Moringaceae > Moringa > Moringa oleifera. The sequence continues at coordinate 34,179 of JAJFZO010000387.1, forward strand.
TCATGCCCAGGAATCCCCCAGCCGGCATCGAATGGCCCAAGTGCCCAGCGTGTGGCTGCGGTGGGTGCGCCAGCCCCTTCTTCCCTGTCCCTGGACTAAGTGCCCACCGACCGAGCCAGGGGAGCCGAGTCGCACGGACCCTGGGCGTGGGAGGCATGCCCCGGCAGCCCCCAGCAGGTATTGCATGGGCCAAGTGCTGAGCGTGCGGCAGCGGTGGGTGCGCCAGCCAGGCCACGGGCGCCCATCGCGAGCCAGCCCCGTCGTCCCCGTCCCTCGAGAAAGTGCACAGCGAGAGAGCCAGGGGAGCCGCGTCGCACAGACCCTGGGCATGGGAGGCATGCCCCAGCATCCCCCAGCAGGCACGGCATGGGCCAAGTGCCCAGCGTGCAGCAGTGGTGGGCGCGCCAGCCAGGCCACTGGCGCCCATTGCGAGCCAGCCCCCTCGTCCCTGTCCCTTGATTAAGTGCCCAGCAAGTGAGCCATGGGAGCCGCGTCGCATGGACCCTGGGCACGGGAGGCATGCCCCAGAATCCCCCAGCAGGAACAGCATGGGCCAAGTGCCCAGCATGCGGTAGAGGTGGGCGCGCCAGCCAGCCCACAGGCGCCCATCGCGAGCCAGCCCCCTCATCTCTGTCCCTCAACTAAGTGCCCAGCGAGGGGGAGCCGTGTCGCTCAGACTCCAGGAATGGGAGGCATTCCCAGGCAGCCCCCAGCAGGCATGGCATGGGCAAAGTGCCCAGCGGGCGGCAGCGGAGGGCGCGCCAGCCAGGCCACAGGCTCCCATTGCGAGCCAGCCCCTCGTCTCTGTCCCTCGACTAAGTGCCCGGTGAGCGAGCCAGGGGAGCCGCGTCACATGCACCCTGGGCACGGAAGGCATGCCCACCCATCCCCCAGCAGGCACGGCATGGGCCAAGTGCCCAGCGTGTGGGAACGGTGGGCGCGCCAGCAAGGGCACAGGCGCCCATCTCGAGCCAGCCCCCTCGTCCCTGTCCCTCGACTAAGTTCCAAGCGAGCGAGCCAGGGGAGCCGCATTGCATGGACTCTTGGCATGGGAGGCATGCCCTGGCAGCCCCCAGCAGGCACGGCATGGGCCAAGTGCCAAGTGTGCGGCAGCGGTGGGCGCGCCAGCCAGGCCACAGGCGCCCATCGTGAGCCAGCCCCCTCGTCCCTGTACCTCGACTAAGTGCCCAGCGAGCGAGCCAGGTGAGCCACGTCGCATGGACCCTACACACGGGAGGCATGCCCAGGCAGCCCCCAGCAGGCATGACATGGGCCAAATGCCGAGCGTGCGGCAACAGTGGGAGAGCCAGCCAGGCCACGGGCGCCCCCGCGAGCCAGCCCCCTCGTCCCTGTCCCTCGACTAAGTTCCCAGCGAGCGAGCCGGGGGTGCCGTGTCACATGGACCCTGGGCATGGGAGGCATGCCCAGGCAGCCCCCAGATGCATGGCATGGCCCAAGTGACCAGCGCGTGGCAGCAGTGGGCGCGCCAGAAAGTCCACAAGCGTCCATAACGAGCCAGCCCCCTCATCCCTGTCCCTGGACTAAGTGCCCAGCGACCAAGCCCAGGGGAGCCGAGTCGCACGGACCCTGGGCGTGGGAGGCATGCCCCGGCAGCCCCCAGCAGGCACGGCATGGGCAACATGCCGAGCGTGCGGCAGCGGTGGGTACGCCAGACAGGCCACAGGCACCCATCGCAAGCCAGCCCCCTCGCCCCTGTCCCTCGACTAAGTGTCCCAGCGAGCGAGCCAGGGGAGCCGCTTTGCACGGACCCTGGGCACCGGAGGCAAGCCAAGGAAGCCCCCTCAAGTACGGCATGGGCCAAGTGCCAAGCATGCGGCAGCGGTGGGCGCGCCTGCCAGGCCACAGGCGCCCATCGCGAGCCCTCCCCCCTCGTCCCTGTCCCTCGACTAGGTGCCCCGCGAGTGAGCCAAGGGAGCCGCGTCGCACGGACCCTGGGCATGGGTGGTATGCCCAGGCAGCCCCCAGCTGGCATGGCATGGGGTGCTCACCCAGCGTGCCGCTGCGGTGGGCGCGCCGGTCAGGCCGCGGGCACCCATTGCGAGCCAGCCGCCTCGTCCTTGCCCCTAGACTGACTGCCCAGCGTGCGAGCCAAGGGTGCCACGTCGCACAAAACCTGGGCACGGATGGTACGGCAAGGTAGCCCCCAGCACGCACTGCATGGGCTGCTCGCCCAGCGTGCGGCAGCTGTGGGGGCGCCAGCAAGGCCGCGGGCGGCCATCGCGAACCAGCCCCCACGTCCCTGTCCCTCGACTAAGTGCCCAGCGAGCGAGCTAGGAGGGCCATGTCGCGGGGACCCTGGGCAATGATGGCACACCCAGGAAGCCCCCAGCAGGCATGGGATGCTCACCCAGCATGCGGCAGCGGTGGGTGCGGCAGCCAGGCCGCTGGCGACCATCGCGAGCCAGCCCCCTCGTCCCTGTCCCTCGACTAAGTGCCCAGCGAGCGAGCCATGGGGGTCGCATCGCATGGACCCTGGGCATGGTTGGCACGCCCCGACAGCCCCCATCAGGCATGGCATGGGCTTCTAGCCCAGCATGCGGCAGCGGTGGATGCGCCAGCCAGGCCGCCAGCGCCCATCGCGAGCCAGCCCGGTCGTCCCTGTCCCTCAACTAAGTGCCCAGCGAGCGAGCCATGGGGGTCGCATCGCACGGACCCTAGGCATGGGTGGCATGCCCCAGCAGCTCCCAGCAAGCACAGCATGGGCTGCTCACCCAGCATGCGGCAGCGGTGGGCGCGCCAGCCAGGCCGCCGGCACCCATCGCGAGCCAGCCCCCTCGTCCCTGTGCCTCGACTAAGTGCCCAGCGAGCGAGCCATGGGGGCAGCGTCGCACGGACCCTGGGCATGGGCGGCACTCCCTGGCAGCCCCCAGCAGGCACGGCATGGGCTGCTCGCCCAGTGTGCGGCAGCGGTGGGAGTGTCAGCCAGGCCGCCGGCGCCCATCGCAAGCCAGCCCCCACGTCCCTGTCCATCGACTAAGTGCCCAGCGAGAGAGCCAGGGGGGCCGCGTCTCACAGACCCTGGGCACAGGTGGCATGCCGAGGCAGCCCCCAGCAGGCACGGCATGGGCTGCTCGCCCAGCGTGAGGCAGTGATGGGAGCGGCAGCCAGGCCGCGGGTGCCCATCGCGAGCCAGCCCCCACTTCCCTGTCCCTCGACAAGTGCTCAGCGAGCGAGCGAGGGTGGCCGCATCGCATGGACCCTAGGCACAGCTGGCACGCCCAGGCAGCCCTCAGCAGGCATGTCATGGGCTTCTCACCCAGTGTGAGGCAGTGATGGGAGCGGCAGCCAGGCCGCGGGTGCC
>JAJFZO010000387.1:42500-60000 GCA_021397835.1 Moringa oleifera
TTCTCCTTCGTGCGCGCGTCGCTTGCTCGCGGCTCACGGACCCAACGATCGATCGATCGAGATGCGACGCCAGGTCAGGCGGGACCACCCGCTGAGTTTAAGCATATCAATAAGCGGAGGAAAAGAAACTAACAAGGATTCCCCTAGTAACGGTGAGCGAACCGGGAAAGATCAGCTTGAAAATCGAGCGCCCTCGACTCCCGAATTGTAGTCTGGAGAAGCGTCCTTAGCGATGGACCGGGGCCCAAGTCCCCTGGAAAGGGGCGCCGGAGAGGGTGAGAGCCCTGTCTTGCCCAGACCCTGTCGCACCATTAGGCAATGTCGACGATTCGGGTTGTTTGGGAATGCAACCCCAATATGGCGGTCAATTCCGTCCAAGGCTAAATACGGGCGAGAGACCGGTAGCGAATAAGTAAAGCTAGGGAAAGATGAAAAGGACTTTGAAAAGAGAGTCAAAGAGTGATTGAAATTGTCGGCAAGGAAGTGGATGGGGTCAGCGATGCACCTCGGTCGGATGTGGAACGGCCATGAGCCGGTCCGTCGATCGACTCGGGGTGTGGATCGACACGGATCGCGACGGCGGCCCAAGCCCGAGCCTTTGATACGCTCGTGGAGATGTCGTCGTCGAGATCATGGTTGGCAGTGCGCGCCATCGTGGCAGTGCTTTGGCACCTGCGTGCTCCTGGCGTCGGCCAGCGGGCTCCCCATTCGACCCGTCTTGAAACACAGACCAAGGAGTCTGACATGCGTGTGAGTCAACGGGCGAGTAAACCTGTAAGGCGCAAGGAAGCTGATTGGCGGGATCCCTCGCGGGTGTACTGCTGATCGACCTCGATCTTTTGAGAAGGGTTCGAGTGTGAGCATGCCTGTCGGGACCCGAAAGATGGTGAACTATGCCTGAGCGGGGCAAAGCCAGAGGAAACTCTGGTGGAGGCCCACAGCGATACTGACTTTCAAATCGTTCGTCTGACTTGGGTATAGGGGCGAAAGACTAATCAAACCGTCTAGTAGCTGGTTCCCTCTGAAGTTTCCCTCAAGATAGCTGGAGCTCAGATGTGAGTTCTATCGGGTAAAGCCAATGATTAGAGGCATTGGGGGCGCAATGCCATCAACCTATTCCCAAACATTAAATAGGTAGTACGGGGTGGCTGCTTCGTTGAGCTGTCCCACAGAATCGAGAGCTCCAAGTGAGCCATTTTTGGTAAGCAGAACTAGTGATGCGGGATGAACCGGAAGCCAGGTTACGGTGCCCAACTGCGCGCTAACCAAGAACCCACAAAGGGTGTTGGTCGATTAAGACAGCAGGACAGTGGTCATGGAAGTCGAAATCCGCTAAGGAGTGTGTAACAACTCACCTGCCGAATCAATTAGCCCCCAAAATGGATGGCGCTGAAGCGCGTGACCTATACCCGGCCGTTGGGGCAAGGGCCAAGCCCCAATGAGTAGAAGGGCGCGGTGGTCGCTGCAAAACCAGGGGCGCGAGCCCGGGCGGAGCGACCATCGGTGCAGATCTTGGTGGTAGTAGCAAATATTCAAATGAGAACTTTGAAGGCCGAAGAGGGGAAAGGCTCCATGTGAGCGGCACTTGCACATGGCTTGCACAGTGATCGAGCCAGGAGAGCCGCGTCACATGGACCCTGGGCACGGGAGGCATGCCCCAGCAGCCCAACAGCAGGCACGGCATGGGCCAAGTGCCCAGCGTGCAGCGGCAGTGGGCGCGCCAGCCAGGCCACGGGCGCCCATCGCGAGCCAGCCCCCTCGTCCCTGTCCCTCGACTTAGTGCCCAGCGAGCAAGCCAGGGGAGCCGTATCGCACAGAAGCTGGGCACGGGAGGCATGCCCAGGCAGCCCCCAGTATGCACGGCATGGCCCAAGTGCCCAGCGTGCGGCAGAAGTGGGCGCGCCAGCTTGGCCACGGGCGCCCATCGCGAGCCAGCCCCCTTGACCACCCTGTCCCTCAACTAAGTGCCCAGTGAGCGAGCCAGGGGACCCACGTTGGAGAGATCCTGGGCATGGGAGGCATGCCCAGGCAGCCCCAGTATGCACGGCATGGGCCAAGTGCCCAGCATGCGGCAGCGATGGGGGCGCCAGCCAGGCCACGGGCGCCCATCGCGAGCCAGCCCCCTCGTCCCTGTCCCTCAACTAAGTGCCCTGCGACCAAGCCAGGGGAGCCGCATTGCATGGACCCTGGGCATGGGAGGCATGCCCAGGCAGCCACCATCAGGCACAGTATCTGCCAAGTTCCCAGCATGCGGCAGTGGTGGGTGCACCAGCAAGGCCACGGGCTCCATCGCGAGCCAGCCCCCTGGTCCCTGTCCCTCGACTAAGTGCCCAGCGAGCGAGCCAGGAGAGCCACGTCACATGGACCCTGGGCACAGGAGACATGCCCCGGCAGCCCCTAGCAGGCACGGCATGGGCCAAGTGCCCAGCATGCGGTAGAGGTGGGCGCACCAGCCAGGCCACGGGCGCCCATCGCGAGCCACCCCCTCGTCCCTGTCCCTCGACATTGTGCACAGCGAGCGAGCCATGGGAGCTGCGTCACAAAGAATCTGGGCACGGGAGGCATGCCCAGGCAGCCCCCGGCAAGCACGGCATGGGCAAAGTGCCCAGCATGCGGCAGAGGAGGGCGCGCCAGCCAGGCCACAGGCGCCCATCGCGAGACAGCCCCCTCGTCCCTGTCCCTTGACTAAGTGCCCAGCGAGTGAGCCGGGGGGGCCGCGTCGCACAGATCCTGGGCACAGGAGGCATGCCCAGGTGGCCCCCAGCAAGCACGACATGGGCCAACTGCCCAGCATGCGGCAGAGGAGGGCGCGCCAGCCAGGCCATAGGCGCCCATCGCGAGCCAGCCCCCTCATCCCTGTCCCTCGACTAAGTGCCCAGTGAGCGAGCCAGGAGAGCCACGTCACATGGACCCTGGGCACGGGAGGCATGCCCCGGCAGCCCCTAGCAGGCACGGCATGGGCCAAGTGCCCAGCGTGCGGTAGAGGTGGGCGCACCAGCCAGGCCATGGACGCCCATCGCGAGCCACCCCCTCATCCCTGTCCCTCAACATAGTGCGCAGCGAGTGAGCCATGGGAGCCGCGTCGCAAAGAATCTGGGCATGGGAGGCATGCCCAGGCAGCCCCCAGCAAGCACAGCATGGGCAAAGTGCCCAGCATGTGGCGGAGGAGGGCGCGCCAGCCAGGCCACAGGCGCCCATCGCGAGCCAGCCCCCTCGTCCCTGTCCCTCGACTAAGTGCCCAGCGAGTGAGCCAGGGGGGCCATGTCGCACAGATCCTGGGCACAGGAGGCATGCCCAGGTAGCCCTCAGCAGGCACGGCATGGGCCAAGTGCCCAGCATGCGGCAGCGGCGGGCGCACCAGGCAGGCCACGGGGTCCCATCGCGAGCCAGCCCCCTGGTACCTGTCCCTCGACTAAGTGCCCAGCGAGAGAGCCAGGGTAGCTACGTCGCACGGAACCTGGGCACAGGAGGTATGCCCCAGCAGCCCGCAGCAGGTACGGCATGGGCCAAGTGCCCAGCATGCGGTAGAGGTGGGCGCGCCAGCCAGGCCACCGGCGCCCATCGCGAGCCAGCCCCCTCGTCCCTGCCCCTCTACAGACTGCCAGGCGTGCGAGCCAGGGTAGCCGCGTTGCACGGACCCTGGGCATGGGTGGCATGCCCAGGCAGCCCCCAGCAGGCATGGCATGGGCTGCTCGCCCAGCGTGTGGCAGTGGTGGGTGCGCCAGCCAGGCCACGGGCTCCCATCGCGAGCCAGCCCCTCGTCCCTGCCCCTCGACTGACTGCCCAGCGTGCGAGCCAGAGGCGCCGCGTCGGACAGACCCTGGGCATGAGTGGCACACCCAGGCAGCCCCCAGCGTGCATGGCATGGGCTGCTTGCACAGCGTGCGGCAGCGGTGGGCGCGCCAGCCAGGCCGCGGGCGACCATCGCGAGCCAGCCCCCACGTCCCTGTCCCTAGACTAAGTGCCCAGCGAGTGAGCCAGGGGGGCTGCGTTGCACGGACCCTGGGTGCAGGTGGCACGTCCAGGGAGCCCCCAGCAGGCACGGCATGGCCCAAGTGCCCAGCGTGCGGCAGAGGAGGGCTCGCCAGACAGGACACAGGCGCCCATCACGAGCCAGCCCCCTCGTCCCTGTCCCTCGACAAAGTGCCCAGCGAGCGAGCCAGGGGGGCCGTGTCGCATGAATCCTGGGCACGACTGGCATGCCCAGGCAGCCCCCAGCAGGCACGCCATGGGTTGCTCGCCCAGCGTGCGGCAGGGGTGGGCGCGCCAGCCAGGCCACGGGCACCTATTGCGACCCAGCCCCCTCGTCCCTGTCCCTCGACAAAGTGCCCAGCGAGCGAGCCTGGGGAGCCACGTCGCACAGATCCTGGGCACAGGAGGCATGCCCAGGCAGCCCCCAGTATGCACGGCATGGGTCAAGTGCCCAGCGTGCGGCAGCAGTGGGCGCGACAGCCGGGCCACGGCCGCCCATCGCTAACCAGCCCCCTCGTCCCTGTCCCTTGACTAAGTGCCCAGCGAGCGAGCCAGGGAAGCCGCGTTGCATGGACCCTGGGCATGGGAGGCATGCCCAGGAAACCCCCAGCAGGCATGGCATGGGCCAAGCGCCCAGCATGCGGCAGCGGTGGGCGCACCAGCCAGGCCATGGGCTCCCATTGCGAGCCAGCCACCTGGTCTCTGTCCCTCGACTAAGTGCCCAGCGAGCGAGCCAGGGTAGCCACGTCGCACAGACCCTGGGCACGGGAGGCATGCCCCAGCAGCCCCCAGCAGGCACGGCATGGGCCAAGTGCCCAGCGTGCTGCAGAGGTGGGCGCGCCAGCCAGGCCGCGGGCGCCCATCGCGAGCCAGCCCCCACGTCCCTGTCCCTCGACGTAGTGCCCAGCGAGCGAGCCAGGGGGGCCACATCGCACGGACACTGGGCATGGGTGGCAGGCCCAGGCAGCTGCCAGCAGGCACAGCATGGGCAAAGTGCCCAGCGTGCGGCAGCGGTGGGCGCGCCAGCCAGGCCGCGGGTGCCCATCGCGAGCCAGCCCCCTCGTCCCTGCCCCTCGACAGACTGCCCAGCATGCGAGCCAGGGGTGCTACAAGGCACGGACCCTGGGCACGGCAGGCACACCCAGGAAGCCCCCAGCAGGCACGGCATGGCTGCTCGCCCAGCGTGAGGAAGCAGCGGGCGCACCAGCCAGGCCTTGGGTGCCCATTGCGAGCCAGCCCCCTCGTCCCTGTCCCTCGGCTTACTGCCCAGCGTGCGCGCCAGAGGGGCGGCGTCCCATGGACCCTTGGCACGGGTGCCACACCAAGGCAGCAACCAGCAGGCACGGCATGGGCTGCTCTCCCAGCGTGCGGCAGCGGTTGGCGTGCCAGCCAGGCCGCTGGTGCCCATCGCGAGCCAGCCCCCTCGTCCCTGGCCCTCCACTGACTGCCCAGCGTGCGAGCCAGAGGGGAGGCATCGCACGGACCGTCGGCACGGGTGGCACACCCAGGCAGCCCCCAGCAGGCACGGCATGGGCTGCTCGCCCAGTGTGCGGCAGCGGTGGGCGCACCAGTCAGGCAACGGGCGCCCATCGCGAGCCAGCCCCCACGTCCCTGTCCCTCGACTAAGTGCCCAGCGAGCAAGACAGGGGGGCCGCGTCGCATGGACCCTGGGCACGGTTGGCACGCCCAGTCAGCCCCCAGCAGGCATGGCATGGGCTGCTCGCCCAGCGTGCTGCAGCGGTGGGCGTGCCAGCCAGGCCGCAGGCGCCCATCGCGAGCCACCTCCCTCGTCCCTGTCCCTCGACTGACTTCCCAGCGTGCGAGCCAGGGGGGCCACGTCGCACGGACCCTGGGCACGGGTGGCACGCCCAGGCGGCCCCCAGCAGGCACGGTATGGGCTGCTCGCCCAGCGTGCAAGCCAGTGGGGCCACGTCGCTTGGACACTGGGCACGAATGGCATGCCCAGGAAGCCCCCAGCAGGCACAGCATGGGCTGCTCGCCAAGCGTGCGGCAGCGGTGGGCGCACCAGCCAGGCCGCGGGCGCACATCGCGAGCCAGCTCCCTCGTCCCTGCCCCTCGACTGACTGCCTAGCGTGCAAGCCAGAGATGCCGCGTCGCACGGACCCTGGGCATGGCTGGCACGCCCTGGCAGCCCCCAGCAGGCACGGCATGGGCCAAGTGCCCCGCGTGCGGTAGCGGTGGGCACACCAGCCAGGCCACAGGCGCCCATCGCGAGCCAGCCCCCTTGTCCCTGTCCCTTGACTAAGTGCCTAGCGAGCTTGCCAGGGGAGATGCGTCGCACGGACCTTCGGCACGGGAGGTAGGCCCCGGCATCCCCCAGCAGGCTTGGCATTGGCCAAGTACCCAGCGTGCGGCAGCGGTGGGCGCGCCAGCCAGGCCGCGGGCGCCCATCGCGAGCCAGCCCCCACGTCCCTGTCCCTCGACTGAGTGCCCAGTGAGCGAGCCAGGGGGACCGCATCGCACGGACCATGGGTGCAGGTGGCATGCCCAGGCAGCCCCCAGCAGGCACGGCATGGGCTGCTTGCCCAGTGTGCGGCAGCGGTGGGCGAGCCAGCCAGGCAACGGGCTCCCATCTCGAGCCAGCCCCCACGTCCCTGTCCCTCGACTAAGTGCCCAGCGAGCCAGCCAGGGGTGCCATGTCGCATGGACCCTGCACACGGGTGGCAAGCCCAAGCAGCCCCCAGCAGGCAAGGCATGGGTTGCTCACCCAGCGTGCGGCAGCGGTGGGCGCACAAGCCAGGCCGCTGGCACCCATCGCGAACCAGCCTCCTCCTCCCTGCCCCTCAACTAACTGCACAGCATGCGAGCCATGGGTGCTGCATTGCATGGACCCTGGGCATGGGTGGCACACCCAGGCAGTCCAGCAGGCACGGCATGGGCTGCTCGCTCAGCGTGCGGCAGCGGTGAGCGCCAACCAGGGCTCGGGCGCCCATCGCGAGCCAGCCCCAACGTCCCTGTCCCTTGACTGACTGCCCAGCGTGCGAGCCAGGGGGCCCACTACGAATGGACACTGGGAACGGGTGGCACACCCAGGCAGCCCCCAGCAGGCACGGCATGGGCTGGTCGCCCAGCGTACGGCAGCCGCGGGCGCGCCAGCCAGGCCACGGGCGCCCATCGCGAGCCAGCCCCCTCGTCCCTGTCCCTCGACTGACTGCCCAGCGTGCGAGCCAGGGGGGCGGCATCTCACGGACCCTCGGCATGGGTGGCACACCCGGGCAGCCCCCAGCAGGCACTGCATGGGCTGGTCGCCCAATGTACGGCAGCGGTGGGCGCGCCAGAGAGGCCGCGGGCGCCCATCGCGAGCCAGCCCCCTCGTCCCTGTCCCTCCACTGACTGCCCAGCGTGCGAGCCAGGGGGGCGGCATCTCAGGGACCCTTGGCATGGGTGGCACGCCCAGGCAGCCACCAGCAGGCACTGCATGGGCTGCTCGCCCAGTGTGCGGCAGCGGTGGGCGCACCAGTCAGGCAACGGGCGCCCACGCGAGCCAGCCCCCACGTCCCTGTCCCTCGACTAAGTGCCCAGCGAGTGAGACAGAGGGGCCACGTCGTATGGACCCTGGGCACGGGTGGCATGCCCAGGAAGCCCCCAGCAGGCATGGCATGGGCTGCTCGCCCAGAGTGCGGCAGCGGTGGGCGCGCCAGCCAGGCCGCTGGCGCCCATCGCAAGCCAGCCCCCTCGACCCTGTCCCTCGACTGACACCCAGCGTGCGAGCCAGGGGGGCCGCGTCGCATAGACCCTGGGCACGGGTGGCACATCCAGGCAGCCCCCAGCAGGCACGGCATTGGTTACTCACCCAGCGTGCGGCAGCGGTGGGCACCCAAGCAAGGCCGCGGGCGCCCATCGCGAACCAGCCCCCTCCTCCCTGCCCCTCGACTGACTACCCAGCGTGCGAGCAAGGGGTGCCGCGTCGCATGGACCCTGGGCGCAGGTGGCATGCCCAGGCAGCCCCCAGAAGGCACGGCATGGGCTTCTCACCCAGCGTGCGGCAGCGGTTGGGGGGCCAGCCAGGCCGCGGGCACCCATCGCGAGCCAGCCCCCTCGTCCCTGCCCCTCGACTGACTTCCCAGCGTGCAAGCCAGGGGTGCCGTGTCGCACGGACCCTAGGCACGGGTGGCATGCCCAGGCAGCCCCCAGCAGGCATGGCATGGGCCAAGTGCCCAGCGTGCGGCAGCGGTGGGCGCGCCAGCATGGCCACAGGCGCCCATCGCGAGCCAGCCCCCTCGTCCATGTCCCTCGACTGACTTCCCAGCATGCGAGCCAGGGGGGCGGCATCGCACGGACCCTCATCACGGGTGGCACACCAAGGCAGGCCCCAGCAGGCACGGCATGGGCTGCTCGCCCTGTGTGCGGCAGCAGTGGGGGAGCCAGCCAGGCAACGGGCGCCTGTCGCGAGCCAGCCCCCACGTCCCTGTCCCTCGACTAAGTGCCCAGCGAGCGAGACAGGGGGTCCGTGTCGCATGGTCCCTAGGCACGGGTGGCATGCCCAGGCAGCCACCAGCAGGCTCGACATGGGCTGCTCGCCCGGAGTGCGGCAGCGGTGGGCGCGCCAGCCACGCCGTGGGCTCCCATCGCAAGCCAGCCTCCTCGTCCCTGTCCCTCGACTGACTGCACAGCGTGCGAGCCATGGGGGCCACGTCGCATGGACACTGGGCATGGGTGGCACGCCCAAGCAGCCCCCAGCAGGAACGGCATGGGCTTGTCACCCAGCGTGCGGCATCGGTGGGCGCGCCAGCCAGTCCGCGGGTGCCCAACGCGAGCCAGCCCCCTCGTCCCTGTCCCTCGACTGACTGCCCAGCGTGCGAGCCAAGGGGGCGGTGTCGCACGGACCCTCAGCACGGGTGGCAAGCCCAGACATCCCCCAGCAGGCTCAGCATGGGGTGCTCGCCCTGAGTGCGGCAGCGGTGGGCGCGCCAGCCATGCCGCGGGCGCCCATCGCAAGCCAGCCCCCTCGTCCCTGTCCCTCGACTGACTGCCCAGCGTGCGAGCCAGGGGGTCCGCGTCGCATGGACACTGGGCACTGGTGGCACGCCCAGGCAGCCCCCAGCAGGCACGGCATGCGCTGGTCACCCAGCGTGCGGCAGCAGTGGGCGCGCCACCCATGCCGCGGGCGCCCAACGCGAGTCAGCTCCCTTGTCCCTGTCCCTCGACTGACTGCCCAGCGTGCGAGCCAGGGGGGTGGTGTCGCATGGACCCTCAGCACGGGTGCCATGCCCAGGCATCCCCCAGCAGGCATGGCATGGGCTGCTCACCCAGTGTGCGGCAGCGGTGGGCGCACCAGTCAGGCAATGGGCGCCCAACGCGAGCCAGCCCCCACGTCCTTGTCCCTCGACTAAGTGCCCAGAGAGCGAGAGAGGGGGGCCGTGTCGCATGGTCCCTGGGCACGAGTGGCACGCCCAGGAAGGCCCCAGCAGGCTCGGCATAGGGTGCTCGCCCTGAGTGCGGCAGCGGTGGGCGCGCCAGCCACGCCATGGGCGCCCATCGCAAGCCAGCCCCCTCGTCCCTGTCCCTCCACTGACTGCCCAGCGTGCGAGCCAGGGGGGCCGAGTCGCATGGACCCTGGGCATGGGTGGCATGCCCAGGCAGCCCCCAGCAGGCACGGCATGGGTTGCTCACCCAGCGTGCGGCAGCGGTGGGCGCCCCAGCCAGGCCGCGGGCGCCCATCACGAACCAGCCCCCTCCTCCCTTCCCCTCGACTGACTACCCAGCGTGCAAGCAAGGGGTGCCGTGTTGCATGGACCCTAGTCACGGGTGGCACGCCCAGGCAACCCCCAGCAGGCACGGCATGGGCTGCTCGCCCAGCGTGCGGCAGCGGTGGGCGGGCCAGCCCGGTCGCGGGCACCCATCGCGAGCCAGCCACCTGGTCCCTGTCCCTCGACTAAGTGCCCAGCGAGCGAGCCAGGAGAGCCATGTCACATGGACCCTGGGCATGGGAGGCATGCCCTGGAAGCCCCTAGCTGGCACGGCATGGGTCAAGTGCCCAGCGTGCGGTAGAGGTGGGCGCACCAGCCAGGCCACTGGCACCCATCGTGAGCCACCCCCTCGTCACTGTCCCTCGACATAGTGCGCAGCGAGCGAGCCATCGGAGCCGCGTCGCAAAGAATCTGGACATGGGAGGCATGCCCAGGCAGCCCCCAGCAAGCACGGCATGGGCAAAGTGCCCAGCATGCCACAGAGGAGGGCGCCCCAGCCAGGCCACAGGCGCCCATCGCGAGCCAGTCCCCTCGTCCCTGTCCCTCGACTAAGTGCCCAGCAAGTGAGCGAGGCGGGCCGCGTCGCAAAGATCCTTGGCACGGGAGGCATGCCCAGGCGGCCCCCAGCAAGCACGACATGGGCCAACTGCCCAGCAAGCGGCAGAGGAGGGCGCGCCAGCCAGGCCACAGGCGCCCATCACGAGCCAGCGCCCTAGTCCCTGCCCCTCGACTAAGTGCCCAGCGACCGAGCCAGGGGGGCTGCGTCACACGGACCCTGGGAACAGGTGGCACGCCCAGGGTGCCCCCAGCAGGCACGGCATGGGCCAAGTGCCCAGCGTGCGGCAGAGGAGGGCGCGCCAGACAGGACACAGTCGCCCATCACGAGCCAGCCCCCTCGTCCCTGTCCCTCGACTAAGTGCCCAGCGAGAGAGCCAGGGGGGCCGCGTTGCATGAACCCTTGGCACAAATGGCACGCCCAGGCAGCCCCCAGCAGGCACGCCATGGGTTGCTCGCCCAGCGTGCGGCAGCGGTGGGCGCGCCAAACAGGCCATGGGCACCTATTGCGAGCCAGCCCCCTCGTCCCTGTCCCTCGACAAAGTGCACAGCGAGCAAGCCTGGGGAGCTGCATTGCACAGATCCTGGGCACAGGAGGCATGCCCAGGCAGCCCCCAGTATGCACGGCATGGGCTGCTCGCCCAACGTGCGGCAGCGGTGGGCGAACCAGCAAGGCCGCGGGTGCACATCGCGAGCCAGCCCCCTCGTCCCTGCCCCTCGACTGACTGCCTAGCGTGCAAGCCAGAGATGCCGCGTCGCATGGACCCTGGGCATGGCTGGCATGCCCAGGCAGCCCCCAGCAGGCACGGAATGGGCTAAGTGCCCCACGTGCGGCAGCGGTGGGCACACCAGCCAGGCCACAGGCGCCCATCGCGAGCCAGCCCCCTCATCCCTGTCCCTCGACTAAGTGCCTAGCGAACTTGCCAGGGGAGATGCGTCGCACGGACCTTCGGCATGGGAGGTAGGCCCCGGCATCCCCCAGCAGGCTCGGCATGGGTCAAGTACCCAGCGTCCGGCAGCGCTGGGCGCGCCAGCCGGGCCGCGGGCGCCCATCGCGAGCCAGCCCCCTCGTCCCTGCCCCTCAACTGACTGCCTAGCGTGCAAGCCAGAAATGCCGTGTCGCATGGACCCTGGGCACGGCTGGCACACCCAGGCAGCCCCCAGCAGGCACGGCATGGGCCAAGTGCCCCACGTGCGGCAGCGGTGGGCACACCAGCCAGGCCACAGACTCCCATGGCGAGCCAGCCCCCTCGTCCCTGTTGCTCGACTAAGTGCCTAGCGAGCTTGCCAGGGGAGATGTGTTGCACGGACCTTCGGCATGGGAGGTAGGCCACGGCATCCCCCAGCAGGCTCGGCATGGGCCAAGTACCCAGCGTGCGGCAGTGGTGAGTGCGCCAGCCAGGCCGCGGGCGCCCATCGCTAGCCAGCCCCTACATCCCTGTCCCTCGACTGAGTGCCCAGCGAGCGAGCCAGGGGGACCGCGTCGCACGGACCATGGGAGCAGGTGGCATGCCCAAGAAGCCCCCAGCAGGCACGGCTTAGGCTGCTCGCCCAGCGTGCGGCAGCGGTGGGCGAGCCAGCCAGGCAACGGGCTCCCATCTCGAGCCAGCCCCCACGTCCCTGTCCCTCGACTAAGTGCCCAGCGAGCAAGCCAGGGGTGCCATGTCGCACGGACCCTCGGCATGGGTGGCACGCCCAAGCAGCCCCCAACAGGAAAGGCATGGGCTGCTCGCCCAGCGTGCGGCAGCGGTGGGCGCACAAGCCAGGCCGCGGGCACCCATCGCGAACCAGCCCCCTCCTCCCTGCCCCTCAACTAACTGCACAGCATGCGAGCCATGGGTGCCGCGTTGCATGGACCCTGGGCATGGGTGGCACACCCAGGCAGCCCCACCAGGCACGGCATGGGCTGCTCGCTCAGCGTGCGGCAGCGGTGAGCGCCAACCAGGGCGCGGGCGCCCATCGCGAGCCAGCCCCAACATCCCTGTCCCTTGACTGACTGCCCAGCGTGCGAGCCAGGGGGGCTGCGTCGCATGGACACTGGGAACAGGTGGCACGCCCAGGCAGTCCCCAGCAGGCACGGCATGGGCTGGTCGCCCAGCGTGCGGCAGCGATGGGCGCGCCAGCCAGGCCGCGGGCGCCCATCGCGAGCCAGCCCACTCGTCCCTGTCCCTCGACTGACTGCCCTGCGTGCGAGCCAGGGGGGTGGCATCTCACGGACCCTCGGCATGGGTGGCACGCCCAGGCAGCCCCCAGCTGGCACGGCATGGGTTGCTCGCCCAGCGTGCGGCAGCGGTGGGCGCCAAAGCAAGGCCGCGGGCGCCCATCGCGAACCAGCCCCCTCCTCCCTGCCCCTCGACTGACTACCCAGCGTGCGAGCAAGGGGTGCCGCGTCGCATGGACCCTGGGCACGGGTGGCATGCCCAGGCAGCCCCCAGAAGGCATGGCATGGGCTTCTCGCCCAGCGTGCGGCTGTGGTGGGCGGGCCAGCCAGGCCGTGGGCACCCATCGCGAGCCAGCCCCCTCGTCCCTGCCCCTCGACTGACTTCCCAGCGTGCAAGCTAGAGGTGCTGCGTCGCACAGACCCTGGGCACGAGTGGCACACCCAGGCAGCCCCCAGCAGGCATGGCATGGGCCAAATGCCCAGCGTGCAGCAGCGGTGGGCGCGCCAGCCAGGCCACAGGCGCCCATCGTGAGCCAACCCCCTCGTCCCTGTCAATCGACTGACTGCCCAGCGTGCGAGCAAGGGGGGCGGCATCGCACGGACCCTTGGCACGGGTGCCATGCCAAGGCAGGCCCCAGCAGGCACGGCATGGGCTGCTCGCCCAGTGTGCGGCAGCGGTGGGCGAGCCAGCCAGGCAACGGGCTCCCGTCGCGAGCCAGCCCCCACGTCCCTGTCCCTCGACTAAGTGCCCAGCGAGCGAGACAGGGGGGCCGCGTCGCACGGTCCCTAGGCATGGGTAGCATGCCCAGGCAGCCACCAGCAGGCTCCGCATGGGCTGCTCGCCCGGAGTGCGGCAGCGGTGGGCGCACCAATCACGCCGTGGGCGCCCATCGCAAGCCAGCCTCCTTGTCCCTGTCCCTCGACTGACTGCACAGCGTGCGAGCCAGGGGGGCCGCGTCGCATGGACACTGGGCACGGGTGGCACTCCCAGGCAGCCCCCAGCAGCCACAGCATGGGCTGGTCGCCCAGAGTGTGGCAGCGGTGGGCGCGCCAGCCAGGCCGCGGGCCCCCAACGTGAGCCAGCCCCCTCGTCCCTGTCCCTCGACTGACTGCCCAGCGTGCGAGCCAGGGGGACGGTGTCGCACAGACCCTCAGCACAGGTGGCACGCCCAAGCATCCCCCAGCAGGCACGGCATGGGCTGCTCGTCCAGTGTGCGGCAGCGGTGGGCGCACCAGTCAGGCAACGGGCGCCCATCGCGAGCCAGCCCCCACATCCCTGTCCCTCGACTATGTGCCCAGCGAGCGAGACAGGGGGGCCACGTTGCACGGTCGCTGGGCATGGGTGGCACGCCCAGAAAACCCCCAGCAGGTTCGGCATAGGGTACTCGCCCTGAGTGCGGCAGCGGTGGGCACGCCAGCCACGCCGCGGGCGCCCATCGCAAGCCAGCCCCCTCGTCCCTGTCCCTCGACTGACTGCCCAGCGTGCGAGCCAGGGGGGCCGCGTGGCATGGACCCTGGGCACGAGTGGCACGCCCAGGCAGCCCCCAGCAGGTACAGCATGGGTTGTTCACCCAGCATGCGGCAACAGTGGGCGCCCCAGCCAGGCCTCGGGCACCCATTGCGAACCAGCCCCCTCCTCCCTGCCCCTCGACTGACTACCCAGCGTGCGAGCAAGGGGTGCCACGTCGCATGGACCCTGGGCACGGGTGGCATGCCCAGGCAGCCCCCAGCAGGCACGGCATGGGCTGCTCGCCCAGCGTGCGGCAGCGGTGGGCGGACCAGCCAGGCCGCGGACGCCCATCGGGAGCCAGCCCCCTTGTCCCTGCCCATCGACTGACTGCCCAGCGTGCGAGCCAGGGGTGCCGCATCGCACGGACCCTGGGCACTGATGGCATGCCGAGGCAGCCCCAAGCAGGCACAGCTTGGGCTGCTCGCCCAGCGTGCGGCAGCGGTGGGCGTGCCAGCAAGGCCGCGGGCGCCCATCGCGAGCCAGCCCCGACGTCCCTGTCCCTCGACTAAGTGCCCAGCGAGCGAGCCAGGGGTGCCATGTCGCATGGACCCTGGGCACGGGTGGCACACCCAGGCAGCCCCCAGCAGGCAAGGCATGGGCTGATCACCGAGCGTGCGGCAGTGGTGGGCGCGCCAGCCAGGCTGCGGGCACCCATCGCAAGCCAGCCCCCACGTCCCTGCCCCTCGACTGAGTGCCCAGTGAGCGAGCCAGGGGGGTCGTGTCGCACAGACTCTGGGCATGGGTGGCATGCCCAGGCAGCCCCCAGCGGGCACGGCATGGGCTGCTCGCCCAGTGTGTGGCAGCGGTGGGTGCGCAAGCCAGGCTGCGGGGGCCCATCGCGAGCCAGCCCCCCCATCCCTGTCCCTCGACCGAGTGCCCAGCGAGCGAGCCTGGGGGGCCGCGTCGCATGGAACCTGGGCACGGGTGGCACACCCAGGCAGCCCCCAGCAGGCACAGTATGGGCTGCTCGCCCAGCGTGTGGCAGCGGTGGGCGCGCCAGCCAGGCCGTGGGCGCCCATCGCGAGCGAGCCCCCACGTCCCTGTCCCTCGACTAAGTGCCCAGCAAGTGAGCCAGATGGGCTGTGTCGCATGGACCCTGGGCAAGGGTGGCACGCCTAGGCAGCCCCCAGCAGGCACGGCATGGGCTGCTCGCCCAGCGTGCGGCAGCTGTGGGCGCGCCAGCCTAGCCGCGGGCATCCATCGCGAGCCAGCACCCACGTCCCTGTCCCTCAACGTAGTGCCCAGCGAGCGAGCCAGGGGGGCCACGTCGCACAGACCCTGGGCACGGGTGGCACGCCCAGGCAGCCCCCAGCAGGCACGGCATGGGCTACTCGCCTAGCGTGCGGCAGTGGTGGGCGCGCCAGCCAGGCCACGGGCGCCCATCGCGAGCCAGCCCCCTCGTCCCTGCCCCTCGACTGACTGCCCAGCGTGCGAGCCAGGGGTGCCGCATCGCACGGACCCTGGGCACTGATGGCACGCCGAGGCAGCCCCAAGCAGGCACAGCTTGGGCTGCTCGCCCAGCGTGCCGCAGCGGTGGGCGTGCCAGCCAGGCCGCGGGCGCCATCGCGAGCCAGCCCCGACGTCCCTGTCCCTCGACTAAGTGCCCAGCGAGCGAGCCAGGGGTGCCATGTCGCATGGACCCTGGGCACGGGTGGCACACCCAGGCAGCCCCCAGCAGGCAAGGCATGGGCTGATCGCCGAGCGTGGGGCAGCGGTGGGTGCGCCAGCCAGGCTGCGGGCACCCATCGCAAGCCAGCCCCCACGTCCCTGCCCCTCGACTGAGTGCCCAGTGAGCGAGCCAGGGGGGCCGTGTCGCACAGACTCTGGGCATGGGTGGCATGCCCAGGCAGCCCCCAGCAGGTACGGCATGGGCTGCTCGCCCAGTGTGCGGCAGCGGTGGGCGTGCAAGCCAGGCTGCGGGGGCCCATCGCGAGCGAGCCCCCCCATCCCTGTCCCTCGACCGAGTGCCCAGCGAGCGAGCCTGGGGGGCCACGTCGCATGGAACCTGGGCACGGGTGGCACGCCCAGGCAGCCCCCAGCAGGCACAGTATGGGCTGCTCGCCCAGCGTGTGGCAGCGGTGGGCGCGCCAGCCAGGCCGTGGGAGCCCATCGCGAGCGAGCCCCCACGTCCCTGTCCCTCGACTAAGTGCCCAGCAAGTGAGCCAGATGGGCTGTGTCGCATGGACCCTGGGCAAGGGTGGCACGCCTGGGCAGCCCCCAGCAGGCACGGCATGGGCTGCTCGCCCAGCGTGCGGCAGCTGTGGGCGCGCCAGCCTAGCCGCGGGCATCCATCGCGAGCCAGCACCCACGTCCCTGTCCCTCAACGTAGTGCCCAGCGAGCGAGCCAGGGGGGCCACGTCGCACAGACCCTGGGCACGGGTGGCACGCCCAGGCAGCCCCCAGCAGGCACGGCATGGGCTGCTCGCCCAGCATGCGGCAGTGGTGGGCGCGCCAGCCAGGCCACGGGCGCCCATCGCGAGCCAGCCCCCTCGTCCCTGCCCCTCGACTGACTGCCTAGCGTGCAAGACAGAGGTGCCGCGTCGCATGGACCCTGGGCATGGGTGGCTTGCCCAGGCATCCCCCAGCAGGCACAGCATGGGCTGCTCGCCCAGCATGCGGCAGCAGTGGGCGCGCCAGCCAAGGCACGGGTGCCCATCGCTAGCCAGCACCCTCGTCCCTGCCCCTCGACTGACTGCCCAGAGTGCGAGCCAGGGGTGCCACAGCAGTCGCCAGCAGGCACGGCGCCAGCAGGCACGGCGCCAGCCTTGCCAGGGGCACCGCACGCGAGCCAGCCGCGAGCACGCTGTGAGGCTCAGCACATTCTGTGGGCTTTGATTTCATGGGCAATCTGGCCTTGGCCGTGGCCCCTGGCTCTGGGTGACCCTGAGGGCTGCCATGGGGTGGCTGGAGGTGTGCAGGACAGGGCAGCCAGCATGCATCATAGGCCAGGCAGAGGCACAGCTGCCCCAGCCTGCTGGCCGCAATGCCTAGTTGCGAAATTGTTGTGAATTGACCATCTTTTCATCATGGAATTTTTCCCAAAATGACTCAAATAATTCTTGTAATTCATGAGGAGTCTGCCCCTGAAGTTTGGGATCATTTCGACTCACGGGCTATTTTTGATGATTCTTTCAATTTTTGGCTGTAGAAAATTCATTAAAAAAATTTAGTGCCCAGAAAATTCTGAAATTTTTTCTAGTGGTAGATATGATTATTCTCCATTTATGTACAAAATTTCAGCTCAAAATTCCAAGTAAATAATTTTTCAGACCCATTATGACGGCTTAGATATATTGATGTTTCCTCCTGCCGGGAGTGAAATTTCATTTAAGACTCTTTAGGGGGGAGGTGGTCACCTAGCTTGCTGGGTGCCAACAGGCCATGCGTGCCTCCCCCCCTGCCCATCCCACGTGGGCAGGCGCTGGGCTCGGGCAACCCAGCGCGCATGGCATGGGCAGGGCAGTTTGCTGCCTTGCCCATCCAGCCGGTGGTGCGTGGCTGTGGCGGCCACCACTGCCGGCAAGCAGGCGGCCGGCGACGTCGGCCGAAGAGTGTGGGATGCCCGATCAGTAGCCAACAGAGTGGGGAAAA
>JAJFZO010000387.1:67500-70318 GCA_021397835.1 Moringa oleifera
AGAGGAGCAAGCACCAGCAAGGCCACAGGCGCCCATCGCGAGCCAGCCCCCACGTCCCTGTCCCTCGACGTAGTGCCCAGCGAGCGAGCCATGGGGGCCGCATCACACGGACCCTGGGTATGGGTGGCATGCTTAGGCAGCCCCCAGCAGGGACGGCATGGGCTGCTCGCGCAGCGTGCGGCAGCAGTGGACGCTCCAGCAAGGCCTCGGGCGCCCATCGCGAGCCAGCCCCCACGTCCCTGTCCCTCGACTGACTGCCCAGCGTGCGAGCCTGGGGTACCCGATTGCACGGACCCTGCACATGGGGGGCATGCCCCGGCAGGCCCCAGAAGGCACGGCATGGGCCAAGTGCCCTGTGTGCCGTAGAGGTGGGGGGGCCAGCCAGGCCACGGGCGCCCATCGCGAGCCAGCCCCCTCGTCCCTGTGCCTTGACTTGGTGCCCAGCGAGCGAGCCAGGGGAGCCGCGTCGCATGGACCCTAGGCATGGGAGGCATGCCCCAGCTTCCCCTAGCAGGCACGACATGGGCCAAGTGCCCAGCGTGCGGCAGCGGTGGGTGCACCAGCCAGGCCACGGGCTCCCATCGTGAGCTAGCCCCCTCGTCCCTGTCCCTCGACTTAGTGCCGAGCGAGTGAGCCAAGGGAGCCGCGCCGCATGGACAATGGGCACGGGAGGCATGCCCCGGCATCTCCCAGCAGGCATGGCATGGGACGAGTGCCCAGCGTGCAGTAGAGGTTGGCGCGCCAGCCAGGCCACGGGCGCCCAACGCGAGCCAGCCCCCTCATCCCTGTCCCTCGACTTAGTGCCCAGCGAGCGAGCCAGGGGAGCCGTGTCGCACAGACTCTGGGAACGGGAGGCATGCCGAGGCAGCCCCCAGCAGGCACAGCATGGGCCAAGTTCCCAGTGTGCGGCAGAGGAGGGCGTGCCAGACAGGACACAGGTGCCCATCATGACCCAGCCCCCTCGTCCCTGTCCCTCGACTAAATGCCCAGCGAGCGAGCCAGGGGGGCCGCGTAGCATGGATCCAGGTCACGGATGGCACGCCCAGGCAGCCCCCAGCAGGCACGACATGGGTTGCTCGCCCAGCGTGTGGCAGTGTTGGGCGCACCAGCCAGGCCGCTGGCGCCCATCGCGAGCCAGCCCCCACGTCCCTGACCCTCGACTAAGTCCTCAGCGAGCGAGCCAGGGGGGCCACATTGCATGGACCCTGGGCACGTATGGCACGCCCAGGCAGCCCCCAGCAGGCACGGCATGGGCAAAGTGCCCAGCGTGCGGCAGCGGGGGGCACGCCAGCGATGCAACAGGCACCCATCGCTAGCCAGCCCCCTCATCCCTGCCCCTCGACTGACTGCCCAGCGTGGGAGCCAGGGGTGCCGCGTCGCACGGACCCTCGGCACGGTTGGCATGCCCAGGACGCCCCCAGGAGGCACGGCATGGGCTGCTTGCCCTGTGTGCGGCAGCGGTGGGCATGCTAGCCAGGCCGCTGGCGCCCATCGTGAGCCAGTCCCCACGTCCCTGTCCATCAACTAAGTGCCCAGTGAGCGAGCCAGGGGGGCCTCGTCGCATGGACCCTGGGCATAGGTGGCACACCCAGGCAGCCCCCAGCAGGCACGGCATGGGCTTCTTGATCAGCGTGCGGCAGCGATGGGTGCGCCAGCCAGGCCGCGGGCGCCCATCGCGAGCCAGCGACCACGTCCCTGTCCCTCTACTAAGTGCCCAGAGAGCGAGCCAGGGGGGCCACTTTGCAAAGACCCTGGGCATGTGTGGCATGGCCAGGCAGCTCCCAACAGGCATGGCATGGGCTGCTCGCGCAGCATGCGGCAGCAGTGGACGCGCCAGCCAGGCCGCGGACGCCCATCGCGAGCCAGCCCCCACGTCCCTGTCCCTAGACTGACTCCCCAGCGTGCGAGCAAGGGGTGCCGTGTCGCATGGACCCAGGGCATGGGTGGCACGCCCATCGCGAGCCAGCCCCCTCGTTCTTGTCCCTCGACTGACTTCCCAGCGTGCGAGCCAGGGGTGCCATACTGCACGCACCCTGGGCACGGGTGGCACGCCCAGGCAGCCCCCAGCAGGCATGGCATGGGCTACTCGCCCAGCGTGCGGCAGCGGTGGGCGCGCCAGCCAGGCCGCGGGCGCCCAACGCGAACCAGCCCCCACGTCCCTGTCCCTCGACATAGTGCCCAGCGAGCGAGCCAGGGGGGCCACGTCGCACGGACTCTGGGCTTGGGTGGCACGCCCAGGCAGCCCCGTGCAGGCACGGTGTGGGCTGCTCGCCCAGCGTGCGGCAGCAGTGGGCGTGCCAGCCAGGCCGCGGGCGTCCATCGCGAGCCAGCCCCCACGTCCCTGTCCCTCGATGTAGTGCCCAGCGAGCAAGCCAGGGTGGCCGGATCGCACAGACCCTGGCACGGGTGGCACCCCCAGGAAGCCCCCAGCAGGCACGGCATGGGCTGGTCGCCCAGCGTGTGGCAGCGGTGGGCACGCTAGCCAGGCCGCGGGCGCCCATTGCGAGCCAGCCCCCAAATCCCTGTGTCTGTACGTAGTACCCAGCGAGCGAGCCAGGGGAGCCACATCGCACGGACCCTGGCATGGGTGGCACGTCCAGGCAGTCCCCAGCAGGCACGGCATGGGCTGCTCGCCCAACGTGCAGCAGCGGTGGGCGCACCAGCCAGGCCGCGGGCGCCCATCGCGAGCAAGCCCCCTCGTCCCTGTCCCTTGACTTACTTCCCAGCATGAGACCATGGGGTGCAACGTCGCACAGACCCTGGGCTCAGGTGGCACGCCCAGGCAGCCCCAAGCAGGCACGGCATGGGCTGCTCGCCC
>JAJFZO010000511.1:0-25000 GCA_021397835.1 Moringa oleifera
GCCCATCGCGAGCTAGCCCCCACGTTCCTGTCCCTCGACGAAGTGCCCAGCAAGCGAGCCAGGGGGGCCGTGTCGCACGGACCCTGGGCACGGGTGGCATGCCCAGGCAGCCCCCAGCAGGCACGGCATGGGCTGCTCACCCAGCATGCGGCAGAGGTGAGCGCGCCAGCCAGGCCGTGGGCGCCCATCATGAGCCAGCCCCCTCGTCCCTGCCCCTCGACTGAATTCCCAGCGTGCGAGCCAGGGGTGCCGCGTCGCACAGACCCTGGGCATGGGTGGCATGCCCAAGTAGCCCCAAGCAGGCACTGTATGGGCTGCTCGCACAGCGTGCCGCAGTGGTGGGTGCGCCAGCAAGGCCGCGGGCGCCTATCGCGAGCCAACCCCCTCGTTCCAGCCCCTCCACTGACTGCCCAGCGTGAGAACCAGGGGTGTCGCATCGCATGGACCCTGGGCATGGGTGGCATTACTGGGCAGCCCCCAGCAGGCACGGCATGGGATGCTCGCCCATTGTACGGCAGATGTGGGTGTGCCAGACAGGCGGCGGGCGCCCATCGCGAGCCAGCCCCCACATCCCTGTCCCTTAACTATGTCCTCAGCGAGCGAGCCAGGGGGGCCGAGTCGCACGGACCCTGGGCATGGGTGGCACACCCAGGCAGCCCCCAGCAGGAATGGCATGGGCTGCTCGCCCAGCGTGCGGGAGCGGTGGGCGTGCCAGCAAGGCAGCGGGCGCCCATTGCGAGCCAGCCCCCACGTCCCTGTCCCTTAACTATGTGCCCAGCGATTGAGTCAGGGGGGCCTCATCGCATGGACTCTGGGCACGAGTGGCACGCCCTGGCAGCCCCCAGCAGGCATGGCATGGGCTGCTCACCCAACGTGCGGCAGCGGTGGGCGAGCCTGCCAGGCCGCGGTCGCCCATCGCTAGCTAGCCCCCACGTCCCTGTCCCTCGACTAAGTGCCCAGCGAGCGAACCAGGGGGGCCGCGTTGCATGGACTCTGGGCACGGGTGGCCCGCCATGGCAGCCCCCAGGAGGCACGGCATGGGCTGCTAGCCCAGCGTGCGGCTGCGGTGGGCGCGCCAGCCAGGCCGCGGGCAACGATCGCAAGCCAACCTCTTGTCCCCGTCCCTCGACTTACTACCCAATGTGCGAGCCAGGGGTGCCGCGTTGCATGGACACTGGGCACGGGTTGCATGCCCAGGCTGCCCCCAGCAGGCAGGGCATGGGCTGCTCGCCCAGCGTGCAGCTGAGGTGGGCGCGCAAGCCATGCCGCGGGCGCCGATCGCGAGCCAACCCCTCGTCTCTGCCCCTCGACTGACTATCCAACGTGTGAGCCAGGGGTACCGCGTCGCATGGACACTGGGCATGGGCTGCACGCCCAGGCTGCCTCCAGCAGGCAGGGCATGGGCTGCTTGCCCAGCATGCGGCTGCGGGTGGCGCGCCAGCCAAGCCGCGGGCACCGATCGCGAGCCAATCCCTCGTCCCTGCCCCTCGACTGACTGCCCAACATGCGAGCCAGGGGTTCCGAATCGCATGGACCCTGGGCATGGGTGGCACGCCCGGGCAGCCCCCAGCACGCACGGCATGGGCTGCTTGCCCAGTGTGCGGCAGCTGTGGGTGCGCCAGCCAGGCCGCGGATGCCCATCGCGAGCCAGCCCCCACGTCCCTGTCCCTTGACTATATGCTCAGTGAGCGAGCCAGGGGTGCTGCATCGCATGGACCCTGGGCATGGGTGGCACGCCCAGGCAGCCCCCAGCAGGCACGGCATGGGCTGCTCGCCCAGCGTGCGGCAGCGGTGGGCGTGCCAGCCAGGCAGTGGGAGCCTATTGCGAGCCAACCCCCACATCCCTTTCCCTCGACTAAGTGCCCAGCGATTGAGCCAGGGAGGCCGCATCGCATGGACTCTGGGCACTGGTGGCCTGCCCAGGCAGCCCCCAGCTGGCACGGCATGGGCTGCTCGCCCAGCGTGCGGCTGCGGTGGGCGCGCCGGCCAGGCCGCGGGCAACTATCGCGAGCCAACCTCTCGTCCCTGTCCCTCGACTTACTACCCAACGTACGAGCCAGGGGTGCCTCTTCGCACGGACACTGGGCATGGGTTGCACACCCAGGCTGCCCCCAGCAGGCAGGGCATGGGCTGCTCGCCCAGCGTGCGGCTGAGGTGGACCTGCCAGCCAGGCCGCGGGCGCCTATCGCGAGCCAACCCCTCGTCCCTGCCCCTCGACTGACTGCCCAACGTGCGAGCCAGGGGTGCCGAATCGCATGGACCCTGGGCATGGGTGGCACGCCCGGGTAGCCGCCAGCAGGTACGGCATGGGCTGCTCACCCAGTGTGTGGCAGCTGTGGGTGCGCCAGCCGGGCAGCGGGCGCCCTTTGCGAGCCAACCCCCACGTCCCTTTCCCTCGACTAAGTGCCCAGCGATTGAGCCAGGGGGGCCGCATCGCATGGACTCTGGGCACTGGTGGCATGCCCTGGCAGCCCACAGCAGGCATGGCATGGGCTGCTCCCCCAGCGTGCGGCAGCGGTGGGCACGCCAGCCAGGCCTTGGTCGCCCTTCGTGAGCTAGCCCCCACGTCCTTGTCGCTCGACAAAGTGCCCAGTGAGCGAGCCAGGGGGGCCGCATTGCGCGGACCCTGGGGATGAGTGGCATGCCCAGACAGCCCCGAGCAGGCACGGCATGGGCTTCTCGCCCAGCGTTCGGCTGCGGTGGGCGTGCCAGCCAGGCCGCGGGCGCCGATCGTCAGCCAACCCCTCATCCCTGCCCCTCGACTGACTACCCAACGTGCGAGCCAGGGGTACCGCGTCGCACGGAACCTGGGCATGGGTGGCACGCCGAGGCAGCGCCCAGCAGGCACGGCATGGCCTGCTCACCCAGCGTGCGGCTGTGGTTGGCGCGCCAGCAAGGCCGAGGGCGCGCATCGCGGGCCAACCCCCTCGTCCCTGCCCCTCGACTCACTGCCCAGCGTGCAAGCCAGGGGTGCCTTGTCGCGTGGACCCTGGGCACGGGTGGCACGCCCGGGCAGCCCCCAGCAGGTACGGTATGGGCTGCTCGCCCAGCGTGCGGCAGCTGTGGGTGCGCCAGCCAGGCCGCGGGCGCCCGTTGCGAGCCAGCCCCCACGTCCCTGTCCCTTGACTATATGCTCAGTGAGAGAGCAAGGGGGGCTGCGAAGCACGGACCCTGGGCATGGGTGGCACTCCCTGGCAGCTCCCAGTGGGCATGGCATGGGCTGCTCGCCCAGCGTGCGGCAGCGGTGGGCGAGCCAGCCAGGCCGCGGTCGCCCATCGCGAGCTATCCCCCACGTCCCTGTCCCTCGACTAAGTGCCCAACGTGCGAGCCAGGGGTACCACGTCGCATGGACACTGGGCACGGGTTGCACACCAAGACAGCCCGCAGCAGGAACGGCATAGGCTGCTCGCCCAGCGTGCAGCAGCGGTGGGCGCACCAGCAAGGCCGCGGGCGCCCCTCGCGAGCCAGCCCCCTTGTCCCTGCCCCTCGACTGACAGCTGGCATGCGAGCCGGGGGTTCCATGTCGCATGGACCCTGGGCACTGGTGGCACACCCAGGAAGCCCCCAGCAGGCACAGCATGGGCTGTTCGATCAGCCTGCCGCAGCGGTGGGCGCGCCAGCCAGGCCGCGGGCGTCCATCATGAGCCAGTTCCCTCGTCCCTGCCCCTCGACTGACTGCCAAGTGTGCGAGCAAGAGGTGCCGCATCGCACGGATCCTGGGCACCGGTGGCACGCCCAGGCAGCCCCCAGCCGGCACGGTATGGACTGCTCACCCAGCGCGCGAAAGCGGTGGGTGCGCCAGCCAGGCCACATGCGCCCATCGCGAGTAAGCGCCCTCGTCCCTGCCCCTCAACTGACTGCCCAGCGAGTGAGCCAGGGGAGCCGCATCGCATGAGCCCCCAGCAGGCGCGGCATGGGCCAAGTGCCCAGCGTGCGGCAGCGGTGGGCGCGGCAGCCAGGCCACAGGCGCCCATCGCGAGACAGCCCTCTCGTCCATGTCCCTCGACTAAGTGCCCAGCGAGCGAGCCAGGGGAGCCTTGTCGAATGGACCCTTGGCACAGGAGGCATGCCCAGGCAGCCCCCAGAAGGCATGGCATGGGCCAAGTGCCCAGCGTGCGGCAGTGGTGGGCCCACCTGCGAGGCCACAGGCGCCCATCGCGAGCTAGCCCCCACGTTCCTGTCCCTCGACTAAGTGACCAGCGAGCGAGCCAGGGGGGCCACGTCGCACAGACCCTGGGCACATGTGGCACGCGCAGGCAGCCCCCAGCAGGCACAGCATGGGCTGCTCGCCCAGTGTGAAGCAGCGGTGGGCCCGCCAGCTAGGCCGCGGGCACCCATCGCGAATCAGCCCCCTCGTCGATGCCCCTCGACTGACTGCCCAGCGTGCAAGCCAGGGGTGCCGCATCGCACGGACCCTGGGCACGGGTGGCATGCCCAGGCAGGCCCCAGCAGGCACGGCATGGGCTGCCCGCCCAGCGTGCGGCAGCGGTGGCCGCGCAAGCCAGGCCGCAGGCGCGCATCGCAAGCTAGCACCCACGTTCCTGTCCCTCGACCTAGTGCCCAGTGAGCGAGCCATGGGGGCCACGTCGTACAGACCCTTAGCACGTCTGGCATGCCCAGGCAGCGCCCAGCAGGCATGGCATGGGTTGCTTGCCCAGCGTTCGGCGGCAGTGGGCGCGCCAACCAGGCCGCTGGCGCCCATCACGAGCCAGCCCACGAATCTGTGCCCCTCGACTGACTGCCCAGGGTGCGACCAAGGGGTGCCGCGTTGCAAACACCATGGGCATGGGTGGTACGGCCGGGCAGCCCCCAGCAGGCACGGCCTGGGCTACTCGCCCAGCGTGCGGCAGCGGTGGGCGCGCCAGCCAGGCCGCGGGCGCCCATCGCGAGCTAGCCCCCACGTTCCTGTCCCTTGACTAAGTGACCAGCGAGCGAGCCAGGGGGGCCGCGTCGCACAGACCCTGGGCACATGTGGCACGCCCAGGCAGCCCCCAGCAGGCACGGCATGGGCTGCTCGCCCAGCGTGCGGCAGCGGTGGGGGCGCCAGCAAGGCCGTGGGTGCCCATCTTGAGCCAGCCCCCGAGTCCCTGCCCCTCGACTGACTGCCCCGGGTGCGAGCAAGGGGTATCGCATCACACAGACCCTGGACATGGGTCGTACTTCCAGGCAGCCCCCAGCAGACACGGCATGGGCTGCTCGCCCAGCGTGTGGCAGCGGCTGGCGCGCCAGCCACGCCGCAGGCACCCATCGCGAGCTAGCCCCCATGTTCCTGTCCCTCGACTAAGTGCCCACCGAGAGAGCCAGGGGGGCCGCATAGCACGGACCCTGGGCACGAGTGGCATGCCCAGGCAGCCCCCAGCAGGCACGGCATGGGCTGCTCGCCCAGCGTGCGGCAGCGGTGGCCGCGTAAGCCAGGCCGCGGGCGCCCATCGCTAGCCGGCCCCCTCGTCCCTGCCCCTCGACTGACTGCCCAGCGTGCGAGCCAGGAGTGCCGCGTCGCACGGATCCTGGTGAAGGTTGCACGCCCGGGCAGCCCCCAGCTGGCATGGCATGGGCTGCTCGCCCAGGGTGCGGCAGCGGTGGGAGGGCCAGCCAAGCCGCGGGCGCCCATCGCGAGCTGGCCCCCTCGTTCCTGCCCCTCGACTGACTGCCCAGCGAGCGAGCAAGGGGTGCCACGTCGCACGGACACTGGGCATGGGTGGCATGCCAGGGCAGCCCCTAGCAGGCACGGCAAGGGCTGCTCGCCCAGCGTGCAGCAGCGGTGGGCACGCCAGCCAGGCCGCGGGCGCCCATCACTAGCCAGCCCCCTTGTCCCCGCCCCTCGACTGACTGCCCAGCATGCGAGCCAGGGGTGCTGCGTTGCACGGACCCTCGGTGCGGGTGGCACGCCCGGGCAGCCCCCAGCAGGTATGGCATGTGCTGCTCGCCCAGCGTGCGGCAGCGGTGGGCGTGCCAGCCCGTTCATGGGCGCCCATCGCGAGCCAGCCCCCTCGTCCACGCCCCTCGACTGACTGCCCAGCGTGCGAGCCAGGGGTGCCACGTCACACAGACCCTGGGAATGGGTGGCACGCCCAGCCAGCCCCAAGCAGGCACGGCATGGGCTGCTCACCCAGCGTGCGGCAGCGGGGGGCGGGCCAGCCAGGCCGTGGGCGCCCATCCCGAGCCAGCCCCCTCGTCTCTGCCCCTCAACTGACTGCCCAGCGTGCGAGCAAGGGGTGTCGCGTCACACGGACCCTTGGGATGGGTGGCATGCCCAGGCAGCCCACAGCAGGCATGGCATGGGCTGCTTGCCCAGTGTGCAGCAGCGGTGGGCCCACCAGCTAGGCCGCGGGCGCCCATTGCGAACCAGCCCCCTCGTCAATGCCCCTAGACTGACTGCCCAGCGTGCGAGCCAGGGGTGCCACGTCGCACGGATCCTGGGCACGGGTGGCACGCCCAGGCAGCCCCCAGCAGGTACGGCATGGGCTGCTCACCCAGCGTACGGCAGCGGTGGCCGCGCAAGCCATGCCGCGGGCGCCCATCGCGAGCCGGCCCCCTCGTCCCTGCCCCTCGACTGATTGCCGGCATGAGAGCCGGGGGTTCCACGTCGCATGGACCCTGGGCACGGGTGGCACACCCAGGAAGCCCCCAGCAGGCACGGCATGGGCTGTTCGACAAGCGTGCTGCACCGGCGGGCGCGCCAGCCAGGCCGCGGGCGTCCATCACTAGCCAGTTCCCTCGTCCCTGCCCCTCGACTGACTGCCCAGTGTGCGAGCCAGAGGTGCTGCGTCGCACTCACCCTGGGCACCAGTGGCACGCCCAGGCAGCCCCCAGCCGGCACGGTATGGACTGCTCACCCGGCGTGCAGCAGCGGTGGGCACGCCAGCCAGGCCACAAGCGCCCATCACGAGTAAGCGCCCTCGTCCCTGCCCCTCGACTGACTGCCCAGCGAGCGAGCCAGGGGAGCCACATCGCATGGGCCCTGGGCATGGGTGATATGCCCAGGGAGCCCCCAGCAGGGACGGCATGGGCCAAGTGCTCAGCGTGCGGCAGCGGTGGGCGCGACAGCCAGGCCACAGGCGCCCATCGCGAGACAGCCCTCTCGTCCATGTCCCTCGACAAAGTGCCCAGCGCGCGAGCCAGGGGAGCCTTGTCTAATGGACCCTCGGCACAGGAGGCATGCCCAGGCAGCCCCCAGAAGGCACAGCATGGGCCAAGTGCCCAGCGTGTGGCAGTGGTGGGCCCACCTGCGAGGCCGCAGGCGCCCATCGCGAGCTAGCCCCCACGTTCCTGTCCCTCGACTAAGTGACCAGCGAGCGAGCCAGGGGGCCGCGTCGCACAGACCCTGCACACATAAGGCACACCCAGGCAGCCCCCAGCAGGCACAGCATGGGCTGCTCGCCCAGTGTGCAGCAGCGGTGGGCCCGCCGGCTAGGCCGCGGGCACCCATCGCGAATCAGCCCCCTAGTCAATGCCCCTCGACTGACTGCCCAGTGTGCAAGCCAGGGGTGCCGCATTGCATGGACCCTGGGCATGGGTGGCATGCCCAGGCAGGCCCCAGCAGGCACGGCATGGGCTGCTCGCCCAGCATGCGGCAGCGGTGGCCGCGCAAGCCAGGCCGCAGGCGCACATCGCAAGCTAGCACCCACGTTCCTGTTCCTCGACCTAGTGCCCAGCGAGCGAGCCATGGGGGCCACGTCGTACAGACCCTGAGCACGTCTGGCATGCCCAGGCAACCCCCAGCAGGCACGGCATGGGTTGCTTGCCCAGCGTTCGGCAGCGGTGGGCGCGCCAACCAGGCCGCTGGTGCCCATCACGAGCCAGCCCACGAATCCGTGCCCCTCGACTGACTGCCCAGGGTGCGACCAAGGGGTGCCGCGTTGCTAACACCATGGGCACGGGTGGCACGCCCGGGCAGCCCCCAGCAGGCACGGCATGGGCTACTCGCACAGCGTGCGGCAGCGGTGGGCGCGCCAGCCAGGCCGCAGGCGCCCATCGCGAGCTAGCCCCCACGTTCCTGTCCCTTGACTAAGTGACCAGCGAGCGAGCCAGGGGGGCCGCGTCGCACAGACCCTGGGCACTGTGGCACACCCAGGCAGCCCCCAGCAGGCACGGCATGGGCTGGTCGCCCAGCGTGCGGCAGCGGTGGGCGCGCCAGCAAGGCCGTGGGTGCCCATCTTGAGCCAGCCCCCGAGTCCCTGCCCCTCGACTGACTGCCCAGGGTGCGAGCAAGGGGTACCGCATCGCACAGACCCTGGACAGGGGTCGCACTTGTGGGCAGCCCCCAGCAGGCACAGCATGGGCTGCTCGCCCAGCGTGCGGCAGCGGTTGGCGCGCCAGCCACACCGCAAGCACCCATCGCGAGCTTGCCCCCACGTTCCTGTCCCTCGACTAAGTGCCCACCGAGAGAGCCAGGGGGGCCGCGTTGCACGGACCCTGGGCACGAGTGGCACGCCCAGGCAGCCCCCAGCAGGCACAGCATGGGCTGCTCGCCCAGCGTGCGGCAGCGGTGGCCGCGTAAGCCAGGCCGCGGACACCCATCGCGAGCCGGCCCCCTCGTCCCTGCCCCTCGACTGACTGCCCAGCGTGCGAGCCAGGAGTGCCGTGTCGCACGGATCCTGGTGAAGGTTGCACGCCCGGGCAGCCCCCGGCTGGCACTGCATGGGCTGCTCGCCCAGCGTGCAGCAGCGGTGGGCGGGCCAGCCAAGCCGCGGGTGCCCATCGCGAGCTGGCCCCCTCGTTCCTGCCCCTCGACTGACTGCCCAGCGAGCGAGCAAGGGGTGCCGCGTCGCACGGAATCTGGGCATGGGTGGCATGCCCAGGCAGCCCCTAGCAGGCACGGCATGGGCTGCTCGCCCAGCGTGCGGCAGCGGTGGGCACGCCAGCCAGGCCGCGGGCGCCCATCACTAGCCAGTCCCCTTGTCCCCGCCCCTCGACTGACTGCCCAGCATGCGAGCCAGGGGTGCCGGGTTGCACAGACCCTCGGTGCGGGTGGCACGCCCGGGCAGCCCCCAGCAGGCACGGCATGTGCTGCTCGCCCAGCGTGCGGCAGCGGTGGGCGTGCCAGCCCGTTCACAGGCGCCCATCGCGAGCCAGCCCCCTCGTCCACGCCCCTCGACTGACTGCCCAGCATGCGAGCCAGGGGTCCTACGTCACACAGACCCTGGGAATGGGTGGCACGCCCAGCCAGCCCCAAGCAGGCATGGCATGGGCTGCTCGCCCAGCGTGCGGCAGCAGGGGGCGCGCCAGCCAGGCCTCGGGCGCCCATTCCGAGCCAGCCATCTCGTCAATGCCCCTAGACTGACTGCCCAGCGTGCGAGCCAGGGGTGCCGCGTCGCACGGATCCTGGGCACGGGTGGCACGCCCAGGCAGCCCCCAGCAGGTACGGCATGGGCTGCTCACCCAGCGTACGGCAGCGGTGGCCACGCAAGCAAGGCCACGGGCGCCCATCGCGAGCCGGCCCCCTCGTCCCTGCCCCTCGACTGACTGCCGGCATGAGAGCCGGGGGTTCCACGTCGCATGGACCCTGGGCACGGGTGGCACACCCAGGAAGCCCCCAGCAGGCATGGCATGGGATGTTCGACCAGGGTGCCGCAGCGGTGGGCGCGCCAGCCAGGCCGCGGGCGTCCATCACGAGCCAGTTCCCTCGTCCCTGCCCCTCGACTGACTGCCCAGTGTGCGAGCCAGGGGTGCCGAGTCGCACGGATCCTGGGCACGGGTGGCACGCCCAGGTAGCCCCCAGCAGGTACGGCATGGGCTGCTCACCCAGCGTATGGCAGCGGTGGCCGCGCAAGCCAGGCCGCGGGGGCCCATCGCGAGCCGGCCCCCTCGTCCCTGCCCCCCGACTGATTGCCCAGCATTCGAGCCAGGAGTGCCGCGTCCCATGGACCTTGGGGACGGGTGGCATGCCTGGGCAGCCCCCAGCTGGCACGGCATGGGCTGCTCGTCCAGCGTGCGGTAGCGGTGGGCGCGCCAAGCAAGCCGCGGGCGCCCATCGCGAGCTGACCCCCTCGTCCCTGCCCCTCGACTGACTGCCCAGCGTGTGAGCCAGGGGTGCCGTGCCGCACAGACCCTTGGCACGGGTGGCATGCCCAGGCAGCCCCCAGACGGCACAGCATGGGCTGCTTGCCCAGCGTGCGGCAGCGGTGGCCGCGGAAGCCAGGCCGCGGGCGCCCAACGAAAGCTAGCCCCCACGTTCCTGTCCCTCGACTAAGTGCCAAGCAAATGAGCCATGGGGGCCACATCGTACAGACCCTGGACATGTGTGGCACACCCAGGAAGCCCCCAGCAGGCATGGTAGGGGCTGCTCGCCCAGCGTGCGGCAGCAGTGGGTGCGCCAGCAAGGCCGTGGGCGCCCATTGCGAGCCAGCCCCCGAGTCCCTGCCCCTCGACTGATTGCCCAGGGTGCGAGCCAGGGGTAATGCATCGCACGGACCCTGGGCATGGGTTGCACTCCCAGGCAGCCCCCAGCAGCCACGGCATGGGCTGCTCGCCCAGCGTGCGGCAGCGGTGGGCACGCCAGCCACGCGCCGGACGCCCATCGCGAGCTAGCCCCCACGTTCCTGTCCCTCGACTAAGTGCCCAGCGAGCGAGCCAGGGGGACCGCGTCGCACGGACCCTGGGCATGGGTGGCATGCCCAGGAAGCCCCCAGCAGGCACGGCATGGGCTGCTCGCCCAGCGTGCGGCAGCGGTGGCCGCGCAAGCCAGGCCTCGGGCTCCCATCACTAGCCGGCACCCTCGTCCTTGCCCCTCTACTGACTGCCCAGCATGCGAGCCAGGGGTGCCATGTCGCACGGACCCTGGGCATGGGTGGCAAGCCCGGGCAGGCCCCAGCTGGCACGGCATGGGCTGCTCACCCAGCGTGCGGCAGCGGTGGGCGCGCCAGCCAAGCCACTGGCGCCCATCGCTAGCCAGCCAACTCGTCTCTGCCCCTCGACTGACTGCCCAGCGTGCGAGCCAGGGGTGCCGGGTCGCATGGACCCTGGGCACGGGTGGCATGCCCGGGCAGCCCCCTGCAGGCACGGGATGGGCTGCTCGCCGAGCGTGCGGCAGCGGAGGCCGCGCAAGCCATGCCGCGGGCGCCCATTGCAAGCTAGCCCCCACGTTCCTGTCCCTCGACTAAGTGCCCAGCGAGCGAGCCAGGGGGGCCGCGTTGCATGGACACTGGGAACGGGTAGCCTGCCAATGAAGCCCCCAGCTGGCACGGCATGGACTGCTCGCCCAGCATGCAGCAGCGGTGGGCGCGCTAGATAGGCCGCGTGTGCCCATCGCGAGCTAGCCCCTACATTCCTGTTCCTCAACTAAGTGCCCAGTGAGCGAGCCAGTGGGGCCACGTCGCATGGACCCTTGGAATGGGTGGCCCACCAAAGCAGCCCCCAGCAGGCACGGCATTGGCTGCCCGCCCAGCGTGCGGCAGCGGCGGGAGCGCCAGCCAGGCCGCGGGCACCCATCGCGGGCTAGCCCCCACGTTCCTGTCCCTCGACTAACTGCCCAGCGAGCAAGCCAGGGGGGCCGCGTCGCACGGACCCTAGGCACGGGTGGTACACCCAGGCAGCCCCCAGAAGGCATGGCATGGGCTGCTCGCCCATCGTGCGGTAGCGGCTGGGGCACCAGCCAGGGCCATGGGCGCCCATCGCGAGCCAGCCCCCTCGTCTCTTCCCCTCGACGGACTGCCCGGCGTGCGAGCCAGGGGTGCCACGTCGCACAGACCCTGGGCACAGGTGGCACGCCCAGGCAGCCTCCAGCAGGCACGGCATGGGCTGCTCGCCCAGCGTGCGGCAGCGGTGGGCGCGCCAGCCAGGCCACGGGTGCCCATCATGAGCCAGATCCCTCGTCCCTGCCCTTCGACAGACTGCCCAGCGTGCAAGCCAGGGGTGCCATGTCGCACGGACCCTGGGCACGGGTGGCATGCCTGGGCTGCCCCCAGCAGGTACGGCATGGGCTGCTCGCCCAGCGTGCGGGAGCGGTGGGCGCGCCAGCAAGGCCGCGGCGCCCATCACGAGCCAGCCCCCTCGTCCCTGCCCCTTGACTGACTGCCCAGCGTGCGAGCCAGAGGTGCCGCGTTGCACGGACCCTGGGCACGAGTCGCACACCCGGGCAGCTGCCAGCAGGCACGGCTCGGCTCCTCGCCGTGCGTGCGGCAGCGCTGGGTGAGCCAGCCAGGCCACGGGCTCCCATCCCGAGCCAGCCCCCTCATCCCTGTCCCTCGACTAAGTGCCCAGTGACCGAGCCAAGGGAGCCGCTTCGCATGGACCCTTGGCACGGAAGGCATGCCCAGGCAGCCCCCAACAGGCAAGGCAAGGGCCAAGTGCCCAGCGTGCGGCAGCGGTGGGCGCGCCAGCCAGGCCGCGGGTGCCCATCTTGAGCCAGCCCCCTCGTCCCCTCACCTCGACTGACTGCCCAGCGTGCGAGTAAGGGGTGCCGCATTGCATGGATCCTGGGCACGGGTGGCACGCCCGGGCAACCCCCAGCAGGCTCAGCATGTGCTGCTCGCCCAGCTTGCGGCAGCGGTGGGCCCGCCAGACAGGCCGCGGGTGCCCATTGCGAGCAAGTCCCCTCGTCCCTACCCCTTGACTGACTGCCCAGCGTGGGAGCAAAGGGTGCCGCGTCGCATGGACACTGGGCATGGGTGGCATCCCCGGGAAGCCCCTAGCAGGCACGGCAGGGGCTGCTCGCCCAGCGTGCGGCAGCGGTGGGCAAGCCAGCCAGGCCGCGGGTGCCCATCACTAGCCAGCCCCCTGGTCCCCGCCCCTCGACTGACTGCCCAGCATGCGAGCCAGGGCTGCCGCGTCGCACGGACCCTCGGCACGGGTGGCAAGCCCAGGCAGCCCCCAGCAGGCACGGCATGGGCTGCTCGCCCTGGGCACATCTGGCATGCCCAGGCAGCCCCCAGAAGGCACGGCATGGGTTGCTCGCCCAGCGTGCGGCAGCGGTGGGCGCGCCAACCAGGCCGCGGGCGCCCATCGGGAGCCAGCCCACGAGTCCCTGCCCCTCGACTGACTGCCCAGGGTGCGAGCAAGAGGTGCCACGTCGCTAGGACCCCGGGCACGGGTGGCACGCCTGGCCAGCCCCAAGCAGGCACGGCATGGGCTGCTCACCCAGCGTGTGGCAGCGGTGGGCACGCCAGCCAGGCCGCAGGCGCCCATCCCGAGCCAGCCCCCTCGTCCCTACCCCTCGACTGACTGCCCAGCGTGCTAGCAAGGGGTGCCGCGTCGCACGGACCCTGGGCATGGGCGGCAAGCCCAGGCAGCCCCCAGCAGGCATGGCATGGGCTGCTCGCCCAGCGTGCGGCAGCGGTGGCCGCGCAAGCCAGGCCGCGGGCGCGCATCGCAAGCTAGCCCCCACGTTCCTATCCCTCGACCAAGTACCCAGCGAGCGAGCCATGGGGGCCACGTCGTACAAACCCAGGGCACGTCTGGCATGCCCAGGCAGCCCCCAGCAGGCACGGCATGGGTTGTTCGCCCAGCGTGCGGCAGCGGTGGGCACGCCAACCAGGCCACGGGCGCCCACCGCGAGCCAGCCCACGAGTCCCTGCCCCTCGACTGACTGCCCAGGGTGCGAGCAAGGGGTGCCGCATCGCTAGGACCCTGGGCACGGGTGGCATGCCCAGGCAGCCCCCAGCTGGCACGGCAAGGCTGCTCGCCCAGCGTGCGGCAGCAGTGGGCGCGCCAACCAAGCCGCGGGCTCCCAATGCAAGCCGGCCCCCTCGTCCCTGCCCCTCGACTGACTGCCCAGCGTACGAGCCAGGGGTGCCGCGTCGCATGGACCCTGGGCATGGGTGGCACACCCAGGCAGCCCCCAGCAGGCACGGCATGGGCTGCCTGCCCAGCATGCGGCAGCGGTGGCCGCGGAAGCCAGGCCGCGGGCGCCTATCGCAAGCTAGCCCCCACGTTCCTGTCCCTCGACTAAGTGCCCAGCAAGCGAGCTAGAGGGGCCGCGTTGCACTGACGCAGGGTACGGATGGCATGCCCAGGAAGCCCCCAGCAGGCACGGCATGGGCTGCTCGCCCAGCGTGCGGCAGCAGTGGGCACGCTAGATAGGCCGCGGGCGCCCATCGCGAGCTAGCCCCCATGTTCCTGTTCCTCGACTAAGTGCCCAGTGAGTGAGCCAGGGGGGCCGCATCACATGGACCCTTTGCACGGGTGGCACGGCCCGGAAGCCCCCAGCAGGCACGGCATTGGCTGCTCGCCCAGCGTGCGGCAGCAGCGGGCGCACCAGCCGGGCTGCAGGCGCCAATCACGAGCTAGCCCCCACGTTCCTGTCCCTCAACTAATTGCCCCGCGAGCGAGCCAGGGGGGCCGCATCGCACGGACCCTAGGCACGGGTGGCACACCCAGGCAGTCCCCAGAAGGCATGGCATGGGCTGCTTGCCCATCGTTCTGTAGTGGCGGGAGCGCCAGCCAGGCCGCGGGCGCCCATCGCGAGCCAGCCCCCTCGTCCCTGCCCCTCGACGGACTGCCCAGCGTGCGAGCCAGGGGTGCCGCGTCGCACGGAACCTGGGCATGGGTGGCACGCCCGGGCAGCCCCCAGCAGGCATGGCATGGGCTGCTCGCCCACCATACGGAAGCGGTGGGCGCGCCTGCCAGGCAGCGGGCGCCCATTGCGAGCCAGGCCCCACATCCCTGTCCCTTAACTATGTGCCCAGCGATTGAGCCAGGGGGGCCGCATCGCATGGACTCTGGGCACGGGTGGCACGCCCTGGCAGCCCCCAGCAGGCATGGCATGCGCTGCTCCCCCAGCGTGTGGCAGCGGTGGGCGCGCCAGCCAGGCCTTGGTCACCCTTCGCGAGATAGCCCCCACGTCCCTGTCCCTCGACAAAGTGCCCAGCGAGCGAGCCAGGAGGGCCGCGTCGCACGGACCCTGGGCATGGGTGGCACGCCCAGGCAGCCCCCAGCAGGCACGGCAGGGGCTGCTCGCCCAGTGTTCAGCTGCGGTTGGCGCACCAGCCAGGCCGCGGGCGCCGATTGCGAGCCAACCCCTTGTCCCTGCCCCTTGACTGACTACCCAACGTGCGAGCCAGGGGTGCCGCGTCGCACGGACCCTGGGCATGGGTGGCACACTGACGCAGCCCCCAGCAGGCACGGCATGGCCTGCTCGCCCAGCGTGCGGCTGCGGTGGGCGACCAGCAAGGCCGCGGGCGCCCATCGCGAGCCATCCCCCTCGTCCCTGCCTCTTCACTGAATGCCCAGCGTGCGAGCCAGCCCTCGAGTCCGTGCACCTCGAATGACTGCCAGTGTGCAAGCCAGGGGTGCCGCGTCGCACGGAACCTGGGCACGGGTGGCACGCCCGGGCAGCCCCCAGCAGGCACGGCGTGGGCTGCTCGCCCAGTGTACAGGAGCAGTGGGCGCGCCTGCAAGGCAGCGGGCGCCCATTGCGACCCAGCCCCCACATCCCTGTCTCTTAACTATGTGCCCAGCAATTGAGCCAGGGGGGCCACATCGCATGGACTCTGGGCATGGGTGTTACGCCCTGGCAGCCCCCAGCAGGCATGGCATGGGCTGCTCCCCCAGCGTGCAGAAGCGGTGGGCGCGCCAGCCAGGCCTTGGTCGCCCTTCGCGAGCTAGTCCCCACGTCCTTGTCCCTCGACAAAGTGCCCAGCGAGCGAGCCAGGAGGGCCGCGTCGCATGGACCCTGGGCACAGGTGACACGCCCGGGCAGCCCCCAGCAGGCACGGCATGGGCTGCTCGCCCAGTGTGCGGCAGCTGAGGGTGCACCAGCCAGGCCGCGGGCGCCCATCGCGAGCCAGCCCACACGTCTCTGTCCCTTGACTATATGCTCAGTGAGCGAGCCAGGGGGGCTGTGAAGCAGGGACCCTGGGCATGGGTGGTACGCCCTGGCAGCCCCCAGCAGGAATGGCATGGGCTGCTCGCCCAGCGTGTGGCAGCGGTGGGCGAGCCAGCCAGGCCGCGGTCGCCCATCGCGAGCTAGGCCCCACGTCCCTAACCCTCGACCAAGTGCCCAATGTGCGAGCCAGGGGTACCGCGTTGCACGGACACTGGGCACGGGTTGCACACCCAGACAGCCCACTGCAGGCACGGCATGGGCTGCATGCCCAGCGTGCAGCAGCGGTGGGGGCACCAGCAAGGCCGCGGGCGCCCCTCCCGAGCCAGACCCCTCGTCCCTGCCCCTCGACTGACTGCCCATAGTGGGAACCAGGGGTGCCGCATCGCATGGACCCTGGGCATGGGTGGCACGCCCGGGCAGCCCCCAGCAGGCACGGCATGGGCTGCTCACCCAGTGTGCGGCAGATGTGGGTGCGCCAGACAGGCTGCGGGCGCCCATCGCGAGCCAGCCCCCACGTCCCTGTCCCTTAATTATGTGCTCAGCGAGCGAGCCACGGGGGCCGAGTCGCATGGACCCTGGGCATGGGTGGCACACCCAGGCAGCCCCCAGAAGAAACGGCATGGGCAGCTGGCCCAGCGTGCTGCAGCGGTGGGCGTGCCAGCAAGGACGCGGGCGCCCATCATGAGCCAGCCCCCGAGGCCCTGCCCCTCGAATGACTGCCCAGTGTGCGAGCCAGAGGTGCCACGTCGCATGGAACCTGGGCACGGGTGGCATGCCCGGGCAGCCCCCAGCAGGCACGGCATGGGCTGCTCGCCCAGCAGGCGGGAGCGGTGGGCGCACCTGCCAGGCAGCGGGCGCCCATTGCGAGCCAGCCCCCACATCCCTGTCCCTTAACTATGTGCCCAGTGATTGAGCCAGGGGGGCTGCATTGCATGGACTCTGGGCACGGGTGGCACACCCTGGCAGCCCCCAGCAGGTATGGCATGGGCTGCTCACCCAGCGTGCGGCAGCGGCGGCCACGCCAGCCAGGCTGCGGGCGCCTATCGTGGGCTAGCCCCCACGTTCCGGTCCCTCAACTAAGTGCCCAGCGAGCGAGACAGGGGGGCCGCATCGCATAGACCCTGGGCACGGGTGGCACACCCAGGCAGCCCACAGCAGGCATGGCATGGGAATCTCGCCCATCGTTCCAGGCCGCGGGCGCCCATCGCAAGCTAGCCCCCATGTTCCTGTCCATAGCCTAAGTGCCCAGCGAGCGAGCCATGGGGGCCACGCCGTACAGACCCTGGGCACGTGTGGCATGCCCAGGCTGCCCCAGGCCGGTAAGGCATGAGCTTCTCGCCCAGCGTGCTTCAGCGGTGGGTGTGCCAGCCAGGCGGCGGGCGCCCATCGCGAGCCAGCCCCCGAGTCCCTGCCCCTCTACTGACTGCCCAGCGTGCGAGCCAGGGGTGCCATGTCGCACAGACCCAGGGCACGGGTGGCATGCCCAGGCAGCCCCCAGCAGGCACGGCATGGGCTGCACGCCCTGCGTGCGGCAGCGGTGGCCGCGCAAGCCAGGCCGCGGGCGCCCATCGCAAGCTAGCCCCCACGTTCCTGTCCCTCGACTAAGTGCCCAGCGAGCGAGCCAGGGGGACCGTGTTGCATGGAGCCTGGGCACGGGTGGCATGCCAAGGCAGCCCCCAGCTGGCACGGCATGGGCTGCTCGCCCAGCGTGCGGCAGCGGTGGGTGCGCTTGGTAGGCCGCGGGCGCCCATCGTGAGCTAGCCCCCATGTTCCTGTTCCTCGACTAAGTGCCCAGTGAGCGAGCCAGGGGGGCCATGTCGCACGGACCCTTGGAATGGGTGACACACCAAGGCAGCCCCCAGCAGGCATGGCATTGGCTGCTCGCCCAGCGTGCGGCAGCGGCGGCCACGCCAGCCAGGCCGCGGGTGCCCATCGTGGGCTAGCCCCCACGTTCCTGTCCCTCAACTAAGTGCCCAGCGAGCGAGCCAGGGGGGTCGCATCGCATGGAACCTGGGCACGGGTGGCACACCCAGGCAGCCCACAGCAGGCATAGCATGGGCTGCTCGCCCATCGTGCGGCAGCGGCGGCCGCGCCAGCCTGGCCGCGGGCGCCCATCGCGAGCCAGCCCCCACGTCCCTGTCCCTTAATTATGTGCTCAGCGAGCGAGCCAGGGGGGCCGAGTCGCATGGATCCTGGGCATGGGTGGCACACCCCAGGCAGCCCCCAGAAGAAACAGCATGGGCTGCTGGCCCAGCGTGCTGCAGCGGTGGGCGTGCCAGCCAGGACGCGGGCGCCCATCATGAGCCAGCCCCCGAGGCCCTGCCCCTCGAATGACTGCCCAGTGTGCGAGCCAGAGGTGCCACGTCGTATGGAACTTGGGCACGGGTGGCATGCCCGGGCAGCCCCCAGCAGGTACGACATGGGCTGCTCTCCCAGCAGGCGGGAGCGGTGGGCGTGCCTGCCAGGCAGCGGGCGCCCATTGCGAGCCAGCCCCCACATCCCTGTCCCTCGACTGACTGCCCAGCGTGCGAGCCAGGGGTGCCGCGTCCCACGGACCCTGGGCATGGGTGGCAGGCCAAGGCAGCCCCCAGCAGGCATGGCATAGGCTGCTTCCGCTGCATGCTTCAGCGGTGGGCGCACCGGCAAGGCCGTGGGCGCCCAACGTGAGCCGGCCCCCTAATCCCTGCCCCTCGACTGACTGCCAAGCTGTGAGCCAGGAGTGCCGCGTCGGACGGACCTTGGGGACAGGTGGCATGCCCGGGCAGCCCCCAGCTGCCACGGGATGGGTTGCTCGTCCAGCGTGCGGCAGCGGTGGGCGCGCCAGCCAAGCCGCGGGCGCCCATCGCGAGCTGGCCCCCTCGTCCCTGCCCCTCGACTGACTGCCCAGCGTGCGAGCCAGGGGTGCCACGTCGCACAGACCCTTGGCATGGGTGGCACGCCCAGGCAGCCCCCAGCAGGCACAGCATGGGCTGCTTGCCCAGCGTGTGGCAGCGATGGCCGCAGAAGACAGGCTGCGGGCTCCCATCGAAAGCCAGCCACCACGTTCCTGTCCCTCGACTAAGTGCCCAGCAAGCGAGCCAGGGGGGCCACGTTCCACGGACCCTGGGCACGGGTGGCATGCCCAGGCAGCCCCCAGCAGGCACGGCATGGGTTGCTCGCCCAGCGTGCTTCAGCGGTTGGCGCGCCAGCCAGGCCGCGGGCGCCCATCGCGAGATAGGCCCCGGTCCCTGCCCCTCGACTGACTGCCCAGGGTGCGTGCCAGAGGTGCCGTGTCGCACGGACCCTGGGCACAGGTGGCACACCCAGGCATCCCCCAGCAGGTACGGCATGGGCTGGTCACCCAGCGTGCGGCAGCGGTGGGCGCACCAGCCAGGCTGCAGGCGCCCATCGCGAGCCAGCCCCCTCGTCCCTGCCCCTCGACTGACTGCCAAGAGTGCGAGCCAGGGGTGCCATGTCGCATGGACCCTGGGCACGGGTGGCACGCTCGGGCAGTCCCCAGCTTGCACGGCATGGGCTGCTCACCCAGCGTGCGGCAGCGGTGGCCGCGCAAGCCAAGCCGCGGGCGCCCATCGCAAGCTAGCCCCCACGTTCCTGTCCCTCGACTAATTGCCCAGCGAGCGAGCCAGGGGGGCCGCGTTGCATGGACCCTGGGAATGGGTGACACGCCAAGGAAGCCCCACGCTGGTACGGCATGGGCTGCTCACCCAGCGTGCGGCAGCGGTGGGCGCGCTAGATAGGCCGCGGGCGCCCATCGCGAGCTAGCCCCCACGTTCCTGTTCCTCGACTAAGTGCCCAGTGAGCGAGCCAGGGGGGCCGCGTCGCACGGACCCTTGGAATGGGTGGCACACCAAGGCAGCCCCCAGCCGGCATGGCATTGGCTGCCCGCCCAGCGTGTGGCAGTGGCGGGACAGCCAGCCAGGCCGCGGGAGCCCATCGCGGGCTAGCCCCCACGTTCCTGCCCCTCGACTAAGTGCCCAGCGAGCGACCCAGAGGGGCCACATCGCATGGACCCTGGGCAAGGACGGCACACCCAGGCAGCCCATAGCAGGCACTGCATTGGCTGCTCGCCCATCGTGCGGCAGCGGCGGCCGCGGCAGCCAGGGCGCGGGCACCCATCGCGAGCCAGCCCCCTCGTCTTTGCCCCTCGACGGACTGCCCAGCGTGCGAGCCAGGGGTGCCGTGTCGCACGGACCCTGGGCACGGGTGGCAGGCCCAGGCAACCCCCAGCAGGCACGGCATAGGCTGCTCACCCAGCGTGCTGCAGTGGTGGGCGCACCGGCAAGGCCGTGGGTGCCCAACGTGAGCCAGCCCCCACGTCCCTGTCCCTCGACTAAGTGCCAAGTGAGTGAGCCAGGGGGGCCGCATCGCACAGACCCTTGGCATGGGTGGCACCCCCAGGCAGCCCCCAGCAGGCATGGAATAGGCTGCTCGCCCAGCGTACTGCAGCGGTGGGCGCACCGGCAAGGCCGCGGGCGCCCAACGTGAGCCAACCCCCACATCCCTGTCCCTCAACTAAGTTCCCAGTGAGCGAGCCAGGGGGCCCGCATCGCACGGACCCTTGGCATGGGTGGCACACCCAGGCAGCCCCCAGCAGGCATGGCATAGGCTGCTCGCCCAGCGTACTGCAGCGGTGGGTGCACCGGCAAGGCCGTGGGCGCCCAACGTGAGCCAACCCCACGTCCCTGTCCCTCGACTAAGTGCCCAGCTAGCAAGTCAGGGGGGTCGCGTCTTACAAACCCTGGGCACGTGTGGCACGCCAAGGTAGCCCCAAGCAGGCACGGCATGCGCTGCTCGTCCAGTGTGCGGCAGCGTTGTGCGCCCCAGCCAAGCT
The DNA here is from genome assembly GCA_021397835.1 of Moringa oleifera. NCBI lineage: Eukaryota > Viridiplantae > Streptophyta > Magnoliopsida > Brassicales > Moringaceae > Moringa > Moringa oleifera. The sequence continues at coordinate 20,595 of JAJFZO010000511.1, forward strand.
GCGGGCGCCCATCGCGAGCCAGCCCCCTCCTCCGTGCCCCTCGACTGACTGCCCAGCGTGGGAGCCAGGGGTGCCGCGTCGCACGGACCCTGGGTACAGGTGGCACGCCCAGGCAGCCCCAAGCAGGCATGGCATGGGCTGCACGCCCAGCGTGCGGCAGCGGCGGGTGCGCCAGCCAGGCCGCGGGCGACCATCGCGAGCTAGCCCCCACGTCCCTGTCCCTCGACTAAGTGCCCAGCGAGCAAGTCAGGGGGGCCGCGTCTTACAATCCCTGGGCACGTGTGGCATGCCCAGGTAGCCCCCAGCAGGCACGGCATGCGCTGCTTGCCCAGCGTGCGGCAGCGGTGGGCTCCCCAGCCAGGCCACGGGCGCCCATCGCTAGCCAGCCCCCTCCTCCCTGCCACTCGACTGACTGCCCAGCGTGGGAGCCAGGGGTGCCGCATCGCACGGACCCTGGGCATGGGTGGCATGCCCAGGCAGCCCCAAGCAGGCACGGCATGGGCTGCACGCCCAGCCTGCGGCAGCGGTGGGTGCGCCAGCCAGGCCGCGGGCGCCCATCGCGAGCTAGCCCCCACATCCCTGTCCCTCGACTAAGTGCCCAGCGAGCGAGTCAGGAGGGCCGCGTCTTACAAACCCTGGGCACGTGTGGCATGCCCAGGTAGCCCCAAGCAGGCACGGCATGGGCTGCTCGCCCAGCGTGGGGCAGCGGTGGGCGCGCCAGCAAGGCCGCAGCGCCCATTGCGAGCCAGCCCCCTCGTCCCATCCCCTCGACTGACTTCCCAGCGTGCGAGCAGGGGGTGCCACATCGCTCTGACCCTGGGCACGGGTGGCAGGCCCAGGCAGCCCCCAGCTGGCACGGCATGGGCTGCACGCCCAGCGTGCGGCAGCGGTGGGTGAGCCAGCCAGGCCGCCGGCGCCCATTGCGAGCCAGCCCCCACGTCCCTATCCCTTGAGATACTGCCCAGCGAGCGAGCCAGGGGGCCACGTCTCACGGACCCTGGGCACGGGTGGCACGCCCAGGCAGCCCCCAGCAGGCACGGCATGGGCTGCTTGCCCAGCGTGCGGCAGCGGTGGGCGCGCCAGCCAGGCCACGTGCACCCATCGCGAGCCAGCCTCCTCGTCCTTGCCCCTTGACTGACTGCCCAGAGTGCGAGCTAGGGGTGCCACAGCAGTTACCAGCAGCCACGGCGCCAGCCTTGCCATGGGCGCCCCACGCGAGGCAGTCGCGAGCACGCTGTGAGGCTCAGCACATGCTGTGGGCGTTTATTTCATGGGCAAGCTGGCCTTGGCATGGCCCCTGGCTCTGGTGGACCCTGAGGGCTGCCATGGGGTGGCTGGAAGTGCGCTGGACAGGGCAGCCAGCATGCACCATGGGCCAGGCAGAGGCGCAGCTGCCCCAGCCTGCTAGCCGCAATGCCCAGTTGCGAAATTGTTGTGAATTGACCGTATTTTAATCATGGAATTGGTCCTGAAATTACTCAAATAATTCGTGTAATTCATGAGGAGTCTGCCCCTGAATTTGGGATCATTTTGACTCATGGTCTATTATTGATGATTTTTTCAATTTTCGGCTCTAAAAAATTCATTAAGAAAAATTTAGAGCCCAGAAAATTCTGAAATTCTTTCTGGTGGTAGATATGATTATTCTCCATTTATATACAAAATTTCAGCTCAAAATTCCAAGTAAATAATTTTTTAGACCCATTATGACGGCTCAGATATATTGATGTTTCCTCTTGCCGGGAGTGAAATTTCATTTAAGACTCTTTAGGGAGGAGGTGGTCACCTAGCTTGCTGGGTGCCAACAGGCCATGCCTGCCTCCCCCCCTGCCTATCCCACGTGGGCAGGCGCTGGGCTTGGGCAACCCAGCACGCATGGCATGGGCAGGGTGGCTTGCTGCCTTGCCCATCCAGCCGGTGGTGCGTGGCTGTGGCGGCCACCACCGCCGGTAGGCAGGCGGCCGGCGACGTCGGCCGAAGAGTGTGGGACGCCTGATCAGTAGCCAACGGAGTGGGGAAAACGTGGGAAACGAAATCCGCTAAATTGTGGGCAATGAAATGAGAAAAATCGTGGGATAATGAGCTGGGATGTGGCTACACAAGCTCGACGGTGTGGGCGGCGAAGCTAACGATGATGCATGCTACGCGAGGGCCAAATTGCTGGGGGGATTTTGAGCATGCAGAGTGCTTCGTTGCAGGCCCTCGAGGAGGCGGATGCGGGGCTGGATCCCGATGCCCAGGCTTGCCTTGGCGGACTCATTGTGCAGCGCGATCGGCGACACGATCGTCGGCCGTTAGCAACAAGCGAGCCACACAGCCAGCCTGGGCAAGGCGTGACACCCCTGCTGCCAAGCCCTCATCGGTGGGAAAAACGTGGGCAATGAAATGAGAGAAATTGTGGGATAATGAGCTGGGATATGGCTAGACAAACTCGATGGTGTGGGCAGCGAAGCTAACGATGATGCATGCTACGCGAGGGCCAAATCGCTGGGGGGATTTCGAGCTTGCGGAGTGCTTCGTCACAGGCCCTCGAGGAGGCGGATGCGAGGCTGGATCCCGATGCCCAGGCTTGCCTCGGCGGACTCATTGTGCAGCGCGATCGGCGACACGATCGTCGGCCGTTAGCAACAAGCGAGCCACACAGCCAGCCTGGGCAAGGCATGACACCCCTGCTGCCAAGGCCTCATCGGTGGGAAAAACGTGGGCAATGAAATGAGAGAAGTTGTGGGATAATGAGCTGGGATATGGCTAGACAAACTCGATGGTGTGGGCAGCGAAGCTAACGATGATGCATGCTACGCGAGGGCCAAATCGCTGGGGGGATTTCGAGCTTGCGGAGTGCTTCGTCACAGGCCCTCGAGGTGGCGGACGTGGGGTTGGATCCCGACGCTCAGGCTTGCCTGGGCGAACTCGTTGCGCAGCGCGATCGGTGACACGATCGTCGGCCGTTAGCAACGAGCGAGCCACACGGCCATCCTGGGCAAGGCGTGACACCCCTGCTGCCAAGCCCTCATCGGTGGGAAAAACGTGGGCAATGAAATGAGAGAAATTGTGGGATAATGAGCTGGGATGTGGCTAGACAAATTCGACGGTGTGGGCAGCTGAGCTAACGATGATGCATGCTACGCGAGGGCCAAATTACTGGGAGGATTTTGAGCATGCGGAGTGCTTCGTCGCAGGCCCTCGAGGCGGCAGATGCGGGGCTGGATCCCGACACCCAGGCTTGCCTTGGCGGACTCGTTGCGCAGCGCGATCGACGACACGATCGTCGGCCGTTAGCAATGAGCGAGCCACATTGCCAGCCTGGGCAAGGCGTGACACCCCCGCTGCCAAGGCCTCATCGGTGGGAAAAACATGGACAACAAAATGAGAAAAATCATGGGATAATGAGCTGGGATGTGGCTACACAAGCTCGACGGAGTGGGAGGCGAAGCTAACGATGATGCATGCTACGCGAGGGCCAAATGGCTAGGGGGATTTTGAGCATGCGGAGTGCTTCGTCGCAGGCCCTCGAGGTGGCGGATGCGGGGCTGGATCCTGACTCCCAGGCTTGCCTAGGCGGACTCGTTGCGCAGCGCGATCGACGTCACGATCGTCGGCCGTTAGCAAAGAGCGAGCCACACAGCCAGCCTGGGCAAGGCGTGACACCCCTGCTGCCAAGGTCTCATCGGTCGGAAAAACGTAGGCAACGAAATGAGAAAAATCATGGGATAATGAGCTGGGATGTGGCTACACAAGCTCGACGGTGTGGGCGGTGAAGCTAACGATGATGCATGCTACGCGAGGGCCAAATGGCTGGGGGGATTTTGAGCAGGCGGAGTGCTTCGTTGCAGGCCCTCGAGGTGGCGGATACCGGGCTGGATCCCGACGCCCAGGCTTGCCTTGGCGGACTCGTTACGCAGCGCGATCGACGACACAATCGTCAGCCATTAGCAATGACCGAGCCACACGGCCAGCCTGGGCACCCCTGCTGCCAAGGCCTCATCGGTGGGAAAAACGTGGGCAACGAAGCAAGAATAATCGTGGGATAATGAGCTGGGATGTGGCTAGACAAGCTCGATGGTGTGGGCGGCGAAGGTAACGATGATGCATGCTACGCGAGGGCCAAATCGTTGGGGGTAATTTCGAGCATGCAGAGTGCTTCATCGCAGGCCCTTGAGGCGACGGACGTTGGGTTGGATCCCGACGCTCAAGCTTGCCTAGGCGGACTCGTTGCGTAGCGCGATCGTCGACACGATCGTCGGCCGTTAGCAATGAGCGAGCCACACGGCCAGCCTGGGCACCCCTGCTTCCAAGGCCTCATCGGTTGGAAAAATGTGGGCAACGAAGCGAGAATAATCGTGGGATAATGAGCTGGGATATGGCTAGACAAGCTCGATGGTGTGGGCAGCGAAGCGAACGATGAT
>JAJFZO010000511.1:30000-45000 GCA_021397835.1 Moringa oleifera
CAGGGTAGCCACGTCGCATGGACCCTTGGCATGGGTGGCACACCCAGGCAGCCCCCAGCAGGCACGGCATGGGCTGCTCGCGCAGCGTGCTGCAGCGGTAGGGGCGCCAGCCAGGCTGCGGGCGCCCATCGCGAGCCAGCCCCCTCGTCCCTGCCCCTCGACTGACTGCCCAGCGCGAGAGCCAGGGGTGCCACGTCGCACGGACCCTGGGCAGGGGTGGCACGCCCAGGCAGCCCCCAGCAGGCATGGCATGGGCTGCTCGCCCCAGCGTGCGGCAGCGGTGGGTGCGCCAGCCAGGCCGCGGGCGCCCATCACGAGCCAGCCCCCACGTCCCTGTCCCTCGACGTAGTGCCCAGTGAGTTTCCAGGAGGGCCGCGTCGCACAGACCCTGGGCACAGGTGGCATGCCCAGGAAACCCCCAGCAGGAACGGCATGGGCTGCTCGCCCAACGTGCGGTAGTGGTGGGCGTGACAGCCAGGCCGCGGGCGCCCATCGCGAGCCAGCCCCCACGTCCCTGCCCCTCAACTGACTGCTCAGCGAGCAAGCCAGGGGTGCCATGTCGCACGGACCCTGGGCACGAGTGGCATGCCCAGGCAGCCCCCAGAAGGCACGGCATGGGCTGCTCGCCCAGCGTGCATCAGCAGTGGGCGCGCCGGCCAGGCCGCGCGCGCCAATCGCGAGCCAGCCCCGACCTCCCTGTCCCTCGACAAAGTGCCCAGCGAGCGATCCAGACGGGCTGCTTCTCATGGACCCTGGGCACAGGTGGCATGCCCAGGAAGCTCCCAGCAGGCACCGCATAGGCTGCTCGCCCAGCGTGTGGCAGCGGTGGGCGAGCCAGCCAGGCCGCGTGCGCCCATCGCGAGCCAGCCCCCACTTCCCTGTCCCTCGACTAAGTGCCCAGCGAGCGAGCAAGGGGGGCCACGTCGCACGGACCCTTGGCACAGGCGGCATGCCCAGGCAGCCCCCAGCAGGCACGGCATGGGCTGCTCGCCCAGGGGAGCCGCGTCGCATGGACCCTGGGCACGGGAGGCAAGCCCCAGCATCCCCCAGGAGGCACGGCATGGGCCAAGTGCCCAGCGTGCGGCAGTGGTGGGCGCGCCAGCCAGACCACAGGCGCCCATCGTGAGCCAGCCCCCTCGTCCCTGTCCCTCGACAAAGTGCCCAGTGAGAGAGCCAGGGGAGCCGTGTCGCACGGACCCTGGGCACGGGGGGCATGCCCAGGCAGCCCCCAGGAGGCACGGCATGGGCCAAGTGCCAAGCGTGCGGCAGCGGTGAGCGCGCCAGCCAGGCCACTGGCGCCCATCGCGAGCCAGCCCCCTGGTCCCTGTCCCTCAATTAAGTGCCCAGCGAGCGAGCCAGGGGAGCCGCTTTGCATGGACCCTGGGCACGGGAAGCATGCCCTGGCAGCCCCCAGCAGGCACAGCATGGGCCAATTGCCAAGTGTGTGGCAGCGGTGGGCGCGCCAGCCAGGCCACAGGCGCCCATCGCGAGCCAGCCCCCTCGTCCCTGTCCCTTGACAAAGTGCCCAGTGAGAGAGCCAGGGGAGCCGTGTCGCATGGACCCTGGGCACGGGAGGCATACCCAGGAAGCTCCCAGCAGGCACGGCATGGGGCAAGTGCCAAGCATGTGGCAGTGGTGGGCGCGGCATCCAGACCACAGGCGCCCATCGCGAGCCAGCCCCCACGTCCCTGTCCCTCAATTAAGTGCCCAGCGAGGGAGCCAGGGGAGCTGTGTCGCATGGACCCTGGGCACGGAAGGCATGCCCCAGCATCCCCCCGGAGGCACGGCATGGGCCAAGTGCCCAGCGTGCGGTAGAGGTGGGCGCGCCAGCAAGGCCACAGGCGCCCATCGTGAGCCAGCCCCCTCGTCCCTGTCCCTCGACTAAGTGCCCAGCGAACGAGCCAGGGGGGCAGCATCACATGGACTCCAGGCATGGGAGGCATGCCCAGGCAGCGCCCAGCAGGAACAGCATGGGCATAGTGCCCAGCGGGCAGCAGAGGAGGGCGTGCCAGCCAGGCCACAGGCGCCCATCGCGAGCCAGCCCCTTCGTCCCTGTCCCTCGACTAAGTGCCCAGTGAGCGAGCCAGAGGAGCTGTGTCACATGGGCCCTGGGCATGGAAGGCATACCCAGGCATCCCCAAGAAGGCATGGCATGGCCCAAGTGCCCAGCGTGCAGAAGCGGTGGGGGCGCCAGCAAGGCCACAGGCGCCCATCTCGAGCCAGCCCCCTCTTCCCCGTCCCTCGACAAAGTTCCAAGCGAGCGAGCCAGGGGAGCCGCATTGCACGGACCCTGGGCATGGGAGGCATGCCCCGGCAGCCCCCAGCAGGAACGGCACGGGCCAAGTGCCAAGCGTGCGGCAGCGGTGGGTGCGCCAGCCAGGCCACAGGCTCCTATCGCGAGCCAGCCCCCTCGTCCCTGTCCCTCGACAAAGTGCCCAGTGAGAGAGCCAGGGGAGCCGTGTCGCATGGACCCTGGGAACGGACGGCATGCCCAGGCAGCCCCCACCAGGCATGGCATGGGCCAAGTGCCAAGCGTGCAGCAGCGGTGAGCGCGGCAGCCAGGCCACTGGCGCCCATCGTGAGCCAGCCCCCTGGTCCCTGTCCCTCGATTAAGTGCCCAGCGAGCGAGCCAGGGGAGCCGATTCGCATGGACCCCGGGCACGGGAGGCATGCCCTGGCAGCCCCCAGCAGGCACGGCATGGGCCAAGTGCCAAGCGTGCGGCAGCGGTGGGCGCGCCAGCAAGGCCACAGGCGCCCATCGCGAGCCAGTCCCCTCGTCCCTGTCCCTCGACTAAGTGCCCAGGGAGCGAGCCAGGGGAGCCTCGTCACATGGACCCTGGGCACGGAAGGCATGCCCAGCCATCCCCCAGCAGGCACGGCATGGGTCAAGTGCCCAGTGTGCGGAACCGGTCGGCGCGCCAGCAAGGCCACAGACGCCCATCTCGAGCCAGCCCCTTCGTCCCTGTCCCTCGACTAAGTTCCAAGCGAGCGAGCCAGGGCAGCCGAATTGCATGGACCCTTGGCACGGGGGGCATGCCAAGGCAGCCCCCAGCAGGCACAGCATGGGCCAAGTGCCCAGCATGCGGCAGCGGTGGGCGCGGCATCCAGGCCACAGGCGCCCATCGCGAGCCAGCCCTCTCATCCCTGTCCCTCGACAAAGTGCCCAGCGAGCAAGCCAGGGGAGCCGCATCGCATGGACCCTGGGCATGGGAGGCATGCCTCGGCAGCCCCAAGCAGGCACAGCATTGGCCAAGTGCCCTGCGTGGGGCAGCGGTGGGCGCGCCAGCAAGGCCACAGGCGCCCATCTCGAGCCAGCCCCCTCGTCCCTGTCCCTCGACTAAGTGCCCAGCGAATGAGCCAGGGGAGCCGCGTCACACGGACCCTGGGCATGGTAGGCATGCCCCAGCATCCTCCAGCAGGCACGGCATGGGCCAAGTGCCCAGCGTGCGGCAGCGGTGGGCGTGCCAGCCAGGCCACAGGCGCCCATCGCGAGCCAGCCCCCTCATCCCTGTCCCTCGATTAAGTGCCCAGCGAGCGAGCCAGGGGAGCCGCTTTGCACAGACGCAGGGCACGGTAGGCATGCTCAGGCAGCCCCCAGTAGGCACGGCATGGGCGAAGTGCCCAGCATGCGGCAGCGGTGGGCGCGCCAGCCAGACCACAAGCGCCCATCGCGAGCCAGCCCCCTCGTCCCTGTCCCTCAACTAAGTTCCCAGCGAGCGAGCCAGGGGAGCCTTGTCGCATGGACCCTGGACACGGGAGGCATGCCCAGGCAGCCCCCAGCAGGCACGGCATGGGCCAAGTGCCCAGCGTGCGGCAGCGGTGGGCGTGCCAGCCAGGCCACGGGCGCCCATCGCGAGCCATTCCCCTCATCTCTTTCCCTCGACTAAGTGCCAAGCGAGCCAGCCAGGGGAGCCGCGTCACATGGACTCCGGGCATGGGAGGCATGCCCAGGCAGCCCCCAGCAGGCACGGCATGGGCCAAGTGCCTAGCGTGCGGTAGAGGTGGGCGCGCCAGCCAGGCCACGGGCGCCAATCGCGAGCCATTCCCCTCATCTCTGTCCCTCGACTAAGTGCCTAGCGAGCGAGCAAGGGGAGCCGTGTCGCACGGACTCTGGGAATGGAAGGCCTGCCCACGCAGCCCCCAGCTGGCATGGCATGGGTAAAGTGCCCAGCGGGCGGCAGCGGAGGGCGCGCCAGCCAGGCCACAGTCGCCCATCGCGAGCCAGCCCCCTCATCCCTGTCCCTCGACTAAGTGCCCAGTGCGCGAGCAAGGGGAGCCGCATCACATGCACCCTTGGCACGGAAGGCATGCCCAGACATCCACCAGCAGGCATGGCATTGGCCAAGTGCCCAGCGTGTGGGAGCGGTGGGCGCGCCAGCAAGGCCATAGGCGCCCATCTGGAGCCAGCCCCTGTCCCTCGACTAAGTTCCAAGCGAGTGAGCCAGGGGAACCGCATCGCACGGACCCTGAGCATGGGAGGCATGCTTCGGCAGCCCCCAGCAGGCACAGCATGGGCTAAGTGCCCAGCGTGCGGCAGCGGTGGGCGTGCCAGCGAGGCCACAGGCGCCCATCGCGAACCAGCCCCCTCGTCGCTGTCCCTCGACTAAGTGCCCAGCGAGCGACCCAGGGGAGCCACGTCTCATGGACTTTGGGCATGGGAGGCATGCCCCGGTAGCCCCCAGCGGGCACGGCATGGGCCAAGTGCCCAGCGTGCGGCAGCGGTGGGCGTGCCAGCCAGGCCACAGGCACCCATCGCGAGCCAGCCCCCTCATCCCTGTCCCTCGACTAAGTTCCCAGTGAGCGAGCCAGGGAAGCCGCATCGCATGGACCCTGGGCATGGGAGTCATGCCCAGGAATCCCCCAGCCGGCATCGAATGGCCCAAGTGCCCAGCGTGCGGCTGCGGTGGGTGCGCCAGCCCCTTCTTCCCTGTCCCTGGACTAAGTGCCCAGCGACCGAGCCAGGGGAGCCGAGTCGCATGGACCCTGGGCGTGGGAGGCATGCCCCAGCAGCCCCCAGCAGGCATTGCATGGGCCAAGTGCTGAGCGTGCGGCAGCGGTGGGTGCGCCAGCCAGGCCACAGGCGCCCATCGCGAGCCAGCCCCCTCGTCCCTGTCCCTCGAGAAAGTGCACAGCGAGAGAGCCAGGGGAGCCGCGTCGCATGGACCCTGGGCACGGGGGGCATCTCCAGGCAGCCCCCAGCAGGCACGGCATGGGCCAAGTGCCCAGCGTGCGGCAGCGGTGGGCGCGCCAGCCAGGCCACGGGCGCCCATCGCTAGCCAGCCCCCTAGTCCCTGTCCCTCGACTAAGTCCCCAGCGAATGAGCCAGGGGAGCCGCATCGCACAGACCCTGGGCATGGGAGGCATGCCCCAGCATCCCCCAGCAGGCACGGCATGGGCCAAGTGCCCAGCGTGCAGCAGCGGTGGGCACGCCAGCCAGGCCACTGGCGCCCATTGCGAGCCAGCCCCCTCGTCCCTGTCCCTTGATTAAGTGCCCAGCAAGTGAGCCATGGGAGCCGCGTCGCATGGACCCTGGGCACGGGAGGCATGCCCCAGAATCCCCCAGCAGGAACAGCATGGGCCAAGTGCCCAGCATGCGGTAGAGGTGGGCGCGCCAGCCAGCCCACAGGCGCCCATCGCGAGCCAGCCCCCTCATCTCTGTCCCTCAACTAAGTGCCCAGCGAGGGGGAGCCGTGTCGCTCAGACTCCAGGAATGGGAGGCATTCCCAGGCAGCCCCCAGCAGGCATGGCATGGGCAAAGTGCCCAGCGGGCGGCAGCGGAGGGCGCGCCAGCCAGGCCACAGGCTCCCATCGTGAGCCAGCCCCTCGTCTCTGTCCCTCGACTAAGTGCCCGGTGAGCGAGCCAGGGGAGCCGCGTCACATGCACCCTGGGCACAGAAGGCATGCCCACCCATCCCCCAGCAGGCACGGCATGGGCCAAGTGCCCAGCGTGTGGGAACGGTGGGCGCGCCAGCAATGGCACAGGCGCCCATCTCGAGCCAGCCCCCTCGTCCCTGTCCCTCGACTAAGTTCCAAGCGAGCGAGCCAGGGGAGCCGCATTGCATGGACTCTTGGCACAGGAGGCATGCCCTGGCAGCCCCCAGCAGGCACTGCATGGGCCAAGTGCCCAGCATGCGGCAGCGGTGGGCGCGCCAGCCCGGCCACAGGCGCACATCGTGAGCCAGCTCGCCCATCCCTTTCCCTTGACAAAGTGCCCAGCGAGCGAGCCAGGGGAGCCGCATCGCATGGACCCTGGGCACGGGAGGCATGCCCCGGCAGCCCCAAGCAGGCACGGCATGGGCCAAGTTCCCAGCGTGCGGCAGCGGTGGGCGTGGCAGCAAGGCCACAGGCGCCCATCGCGAGCCAGCCCCCTCGTCCCTGTCCCTTGACTAAGTGCCCAGGGAGCGAGCCAGGGGAGCCACGTCACATGGACCCTGGGCATGGAAGGCATTCCCAGGCAGCCCCCAGCAGGCATTGCATGGGCTGCTCGACCAGCGTGCGCCAGTGGTGGGCGCGCCAGCAAGGCCGCAGGTACCCATCGCGAGCCAGCCCCCATGTCCCTGTCCCTCGACGTAGTGCCCAGCGAGCGAGCCAGGGGGGCCACGTCGCACAGACTCTGGGCATGGGTGGCACACCCAGGCAGCCCCCAGCAGGCACGGCATGGGCTGCCCACCCAAAGTGCGGTAGCGTTGGGAGCGCCAGCGAGGCCGCGGGCACCCATCGCGAGCCAGACCCCACGTCCCTGTCCCTCGACTAAGTGCCCAGCGAGCGAGCCAGGGGGGCTGCGTCGCACAGACCCTGGGAATGGGAGGCACGCCCAGGTAGCCCTCAGCAGGCATGGCATAGGCTGCTCGCCCAGCGTGCGGCAGCGGCGGGCGGGCCAGCCAGGCCACAGGCGCCCATCGCGAGCCAGCCCCCACTTCCCTGTCCCTCGACGTAGTGCCCAGCGAGCGAGCCAGGAGGGCCGTGTCGCACGGACCCTGGGCACGGCCGGTACGCCCAGGCAGCCCCCAGCAGGCACGGCATGGGCTGCTCGCCCAGCGTGGGGCAGCGGTGGGCACGCTAGCCAGGCCGCGGGCGCCCATCGCGAGCCAGACCCCACGTCCCTGTCCCTCGATGTAGTGCCCAGCGAGCGAGCCAGGGGAGCTGAATCGCACGGACCCTGGCACGGGTGGCATGCCCAGTCAGCCCCCAGCAGGCACAGCTTGGGCCTCTTGCCCAGCGTGGGGCAGCGGTGGGAGCGCTAGCAGGGCCAAAGGCGCCCATCGCGAGCCAGCCACCACGTCCCTGTCCCTCGATGTAGTGCCCAGCGAGCGAGCCAGGGGGGCCGCATTGCACGGACTCTAGCATGGGTGGCATTCCCAGGCAGCCCCCAGCAGGCACGGCATGGGCTGCTCGCCCAGCGTGCGGCAGTGGTGGGCACGCTAGCAAGGCCGCTGGTGCCCATCGCGAGCCAGCCCCATGTCCCTGTCCCTCGACCTAGTACCCAGGGAGCGAGCCAGGGATGCCGCGTCGCACAAACCCTGGGCACGGGTGGCACGCCCAGGCAGCCCCCAGCAGGTAAGGCATGGGCTTCTCACCCAGCGTATGGCAGCGGTGGGCGCGCTAGCCAGGCCACTGGCAACCATCGCGAGCCAGCCCCCACGTCACTGTCCCTCGATGTAGTGCCCAGCGAGCGAGCCAGGGGGGCCGGATTGCATGGACCCTGGCATGGGTGGCACGCCCAGGCAGCCCCCAGCAGGCACGGCATGGGCTGGTCACCCAGCGTGAGGCAGCGGTGGGCGCACCAGCCAGGCCGCAGGCGCCCATCACGAGCCAGACCCCTCGTCCCTGTCCCTCGACTGACTGCCCAGCGTGCGACCATGGGGTGCCACATCGCACAGACCCTTGGCATGGGTGGAACGCCCAGGCAACCCCCAGAAGGCATGGCATAGGCTGCTCGCCCAGCGTGCGGCAGCTGTCGGCGCGCCCGCAAGTCCGCGGGCGCCCATCGCGAGCCAGCCCCCTCGTCCCTGTTCCTCGACGTAGTGCCCAGCGAGTGAGCCAGGGGGGCCGCGTCGCATGAACGCTGGGCCCGTGTGGCATGCCCAGGCAGCCCCCGGCAGGCACGGCTTGGGCTGCTCGCCCAGCGTGTGGCAGCGGTGGGTGCGCTAGCCAGGCCGCGGGGTTCCATCGCGAGCCAGCCCCACGTCCCTGTCCCTCGACGTAGTGCCCAGCGAGCGAGCCAGGGGAACCGCATCGCACGGGCCCTGGCATGGGTGGCAAGCCCAGGCAGCCCCCAGCAGGCACGGAATGGGCCAAGTGCCCAGCGTGTGGCAGAAGGTGGGCGCGCCAGCGAGGCCACAGGCGCCCACCGTGAACCAGCCCCGTCGTCCCTGTCCCTCGACTAAGTGCCCAGTGAGCAACCCATGGGAGCAGCGTCTCACAGACCCTGGGTATGGGAGGCATGCCCCGGTAGCCCCCAGCAGGCACGGCATGGGCCAAGTGCCGAGTGTGCGGCAGGGGTGTGCGCGCCAGCCAGGCCACAGGCGCCCATCGCGAGCCAGCCCCCTCGTCCCTGTCCCTCAAATAAGTTCCCAGCGAGCGATCCAGGGGAGCCAAGTCACACGGACCCTGGGCGTGGGAGGCATGCCCCGGCAGCCCCCAGCAAGGCCGCAGCCCCCAGCAAGGCCGCAGCCCCCCATCGCGAGCCAGCCCCCTCATCCCTGTCCCTCGACAAAGTGCCAAGCGAGCGAGCCAGGGGAGCCGCATCGCACGGACTCTGGGGACGGGAAGCATGGCCCGGAAGCCCCCAGCAGGCACAGTATGGGCCAAGTGCCCAGCGTGCGGCAGCGGTGGGCATGCCAGCGAGGCCACAGGCGGCAATCGCGAACCAGCCCCCTCGTCCCTGTCCCTCGACTAAGTGCCCAGCGAGCGACCCAGGGGAGCCGCGTCTCACGGAACCTGGGAGTGGGAGGCATGCCCCGATAGCCCCCAGCAGGCACGGCATGGGCCAAATGCCGAGCGTGTGGCAGCGGTTGGCGCGCCAGCCAGGCCACAGGCGCGCCCGCGAGCCAGCCCCCTCGTCCCTGTCCCTCGACTAAGTTCCCAGCAAGGGAGCCAGGGGTGCCGCATCGCACGGACCCTGGGCATTGGAGGCATGCCCAGGCAGCCCCCAGCAGGCATGGGATGGTCCAAGTGACCAGCGTGCGGCAGCGGTGGGCGCGCCAGAAAGTCCACAAGCGTCCATCGCGAGCCAGCCCCCTCATCCCTGTCCCTGGACTAAGTGCCAAGCGACCAAGCCAAGGGGAGCTGAGTCGCATGGACCCTAAACGTGGGAGGCATGCCCCGGCAGCCCCCAGCAGGCACGGCATGGGCCAAGTGCCGAGCGTGCAGCAGCGGTGGGTGTGCCAGCCAGGCCACTGGCGCCCATCGCGAGCCAGCCCCCTCGTCCCTGTCCCTCGATTAAGTGCCCAGCGAGCGAGCCAGGGGAGCCGCTTCGCACGGACCCTTGGCACAGGAGGCATGCCCAGGCAGCCCCCAGCAGGGACGGCATGGGCCAAGTGCCAAGTGTGCGGCAGCGGTGGGCGCGCCAGCCAGGCCACAGACGCCCATCGTGAGCCAGCCCCCTCGTCCCTGTACCTCGACTAAGTGCCCAGCGAGCGAGCCAGGTGAGCCACGTCGCATGGACCCTGCGCATGGGAGGCATGCCCAGGCAGCCCCCAGCAGGCATGGCATGGGCCAAATGCCGAGCGTGCGGCAACAGTGGGCGAGCCAGCCAGGCCACGGGCGCCCCCGCGAGCCAGCCCCCTCGTCCCTGTCCCTCGACTAAGTTCCCAGCGAGCGAGCAGGGGGTGCCGTGTCACACGGACCCTGGGCATGGGAGGCATGCCCAGGCAGCCCCCAGCAGGCATGGCATGGCCCAAGTGACCAGCGTGCGGCAGCGGTGGGCGCGCCAGAAAGTCCACAAGCGTCCATCACGAGCCAGCCCCCTCATCCCTGTCCCTGGACTAAGTGCCCAGCGACCAAGCCCAGGGGAGCCGAGTCGCACGGACCCTGGGCATGGGAGGCATGCCCCGGCAGCCCCCAGCAGGCACGGCATGGGCAACATGCCGAGCGTGCGGCAGCGGTGGGTACGCCAGCCAGGCCACAGGCACCCATCGCAAGCCAGCCCCCTCGCCCCTGTCCCTCGACTAAGTGTCCCAGCGAGTGAGCCAGGGGAGCCGCTTTGCACGGACCCTGGGCACCGGAGGCAAGCCAAGGAAGCCCCCTCATGTACAGCATGGGCCAAGTGCCAAGCATGCGGCAGCGGTGGGTGCGCCAGCCAGGCCACAGGCACCCATCGCGAGCCCTCCCCCCTCGTCCCTGTCCCTCGACTAGGTGCCCCGCGAGTGAGCCAAGGGAGCCGCGTCGCACGGACCCTGGGCATGGGTGGTATGCCCAGGCAGCCCCCAGCTGGCATGGCATGGGGTGCTCACCCAGCGTGCCGCTGCGGTGGGCGCGCCGGTCAGGCCGCGGGCACCCATTGCGAGCCAGCCGCCTCGTCCTTGCCCCTAGACTGACTGCCCAGCGTGCGAGCCAAGGGTGCCACGTCGCACAAACCTGGGCACGGATGGTACGCCAAGGTAGCCCCCAGCAGGCACTGCATGGGCTGCTCGCCCAGCGTTCGGCAGCTGTGGGGGCGCCAGCAAGGCCGCGGGCGGCCATCGCGAACCAGCCCCCACGTCCCTGTCCCTCGACTAAGTGCCCAGCGAGCGAGCTAGGAGGGCCGTGTCGCGCGGACCCTGGGCAAAGATGGCACACCCAGGAAGCCCCCAGCAGGCATGGGATGCTCGCCCAGCGTGCGGCAGCGGTGGGTGCGGCAGCCAGGCCGCTGGCGACCATCGCGAGCCAGCCCCCTCGTCCCTGTCCCTCGGCTAAGTGCCCAGCGAGCGAGCCATGGGGGTCGCATCGCATGGACCCTGGGCATGGTTGGCACGCCCCGACAGCCCCCATCAGGCATGGCATGGGCTTCTAGCCCAGCATGCGGCAGCGGTGGATGCGCCAGCCAGGCCGCCAGCGCCCATCGCGAGCCAGCCCGGTCGTCCCTGTCCCTCAACTAAGTGCCCAGCGAGCGAGCCATGGGGGTCGCATCGCACGGACCCTAGGCATGGGTGGCATGCCCCAGCAGCTTCCAGCAAGCACAGCATGGGCTGCTCACCCAGTATGCGGCAGTGGTGGGCGCGCCAGCCAGGCTGCCAGCGCCCATCGCGAGCCAGCCCGGTCGTCGCTGTCCCTCAACTAAGTGCCCAGCGAGCGAGCCATGGGGGTCACATCGCACGGACCCTAGGCATGGGTGGCATGCCCCAGCAGCTCCCAGCAAGCACAGCATGGGCTGCTCACCCAGCATGCGGCAGCGGTGGGCGCGCCAGCCAGGCCGCCGGCACCCATCGCGAGCCAGCCCCCTCGTCCCTGTGCCTTGACTAAGTGCCCAGCGAGCGAGCCATGGGGGCAGTGTCGCATGGGCCCTGGGCATGGGCGGCACTCCCTGGCAGCCCCCAGCAGGCACGGCATGGGCTGCTCGCCCAGTGTGCGGCAGCGGTGGGCGCGTCAGCCAGGCCGCCGGCGCCCATCGCAAGCCAGCCCCCACGTCCCTGTCCATCGACTAAGTGCCCAGCGAGAGAGCCAGGGGGGCCGCGTCTCACAGACCCTGGGCACAGGTGGCATGCCGAGGCATCCCCCAGCAGGCACGGCATGGGCTGCTCGCCCAGCGTGCGGCAATGGTGGGGGCTCCAGCAAGGCCGCGGGCGCCCATCGCGAGCCAGCCCCCACGTCCCTATCCCTCGACTAAGAGCCCAGCGAGCGAGTGAGGGTGGCCGCATCGCATGGACCCTAGGCACAGCTGGCACGCCCAGGCAGCCCCCAGCAGGCACGTCATGGGCTTCTCACCCAGTGTGAGGCAGTGATGGGAGCGGCAGCCAGGCCGCGGGTGCCCATCGCGAGCCAGCCCCCACTTCCCTGTCCCTCGACTAAGTGCTCAGCGAGCGAGCCAGGGGGACCGCGTCGCATGGACCCTGGCACAGGTCGCACGCCCAGGCAGTCCCCAGCAGGCACGGCATGGGCTGCTCGCCCAGCATGGGGCAGCGGTGGGCGCGCCAGCCAGGCCGCGGGCGCCCATCGTGAGCCAGCTCCCACGTCCTTGTCCCTCGACTACGTGCCCAGCGAGCGAGCCAGGGGGGCCGCGTCACACGGAGCCTGGGCACGGGTGGCACACCCAGGAAACCCCCAGCAGGCACGGCATGGGCTGCTCGCGAGCAAGGAGTGCCACGTGGCACAGAATCTGGGCACGGGTGCCACTCCCAGGCAGCTCCCAGCAGGAACTGCATTGGCTGCTCGCCCAGCGTGCGGCAGCGGTAGCCAGCCCCTTCGTCCCTGCCCCTCGACTGACTGCCCAGCCTGCGAGCCAGGGGTTCCATATCGCACAGACCCTGGGCACGGGTGGCACGCCCAGGCAGACCCCAGCAGGCACGGCATGGGCTGCTCACCCAGCGTGCGGCAGAGGTGGGCGTGCCAGCCAGGCCACGGGCACCCATCGCGAGCCAGCCCCCTCGTCCCTATCCCTCGACATAGTGCCTAGCGAGCGAGGCAGGGGGTCCACGTCGCACGGGCCCTGGGCTTGGGTGGCATGCCCAGGCATCCCCCAGCAGGCACGGCATGGGCTGCTCGCCCACCGTGCGGTAGCTGTGGGCGCGCCAGGCAGGCCGTGGGCGCCCATCGCGAGCCAGCCCCCTCATCCCTGCCCATCGACTAACTGCCCAGCGTGCAAGCTAGGGGTTCCCCGTTGCACGGACCCTAGGCACGGGCGGCACGCCCAGGCAGCCCCCAGCTAGCACGGCATGGGCTGCTCGCCCAATGTGCGGCAGCGCTGGGCTTGCCAGCCAGGCTGCGGGCGCCCATCGCGAGCCAGCCCATTCGTCCCAGTCCCTCAACATATTGCCCAGCGAGCGAGCTAGGGGGGCCGCGTCGCACGGACCCTTGGCATGGGTGTTACGCCCAGGCAGCCCCAAGCAGGCACGACATGGGCTGCTCGCCTAGCGTACGGCAGCTGTAGCCAGGCCCTTCGTCCCTGCCCCTCGACTAACTGCCTAGTGTGCGAGCCAGGGTTACCGCGTCGCACGGACCCTGGGCACAGGTGGCACGCCCAGGCAGCCCCCAGCAGGCAAGGCATGGGCTGCTCGCCCAGCGTGCGGCAGCGGTTGGTGCGCCAGCCAAGACGCGGGCGCCCATCACGAGCAAGCCCCCACGTCCCTGTCCCTCGACGTAGTGCCCAGCGAGCGTGCCAGGGGGGCCGCGTCGAATGGACCCTAGGCACGGGTGGCATGCTCAGGCAGCCTCCAGCAGGCATGGCATGGGCTACTCGCCCAGCGTGCGGCAGTGGTAGCCAGCCCCCTCGTCCCTGCCCCTCGACTGACTGCTCAGCGTGCGAGCCAGGGGTGCCGCGTCAAACTGTCCCTGGGCATGGGTGGCACTCCCAGGCAGCCCCCTGCAGGCACAGCATGGGCTGCTCGCCCAGCGTGCGGCAGCGGTGGGTGTGCAAGCTAGGCCGCGGGGCCTATCACGAGCTAGCCCCCTCGTCCCTGTCCATTGACATAGTGCCCAGCGAGCGAGTGACGTTGACCGCGTCGCACAGACCCTGGGCATGGGTGGCACGCCCAGCCAGCCCCCAGCAGGCACGGTATGGGATGCTCGCCTAGTGTGCGGCAGTGGTTGCCAGTCCCCTCGTCCCTGCCACTCGAGGTAGTCCCCAGCGAGCGAGCCAGGGGGTGCCATGTCGCACGGACCCTGGGCACGGGTGGCACGCCCAGGCAGCCCCCAGCAGGCAGGGTCTGGGCTGCTCGCCCAGCTTGCGGCAGCGGTGGGCGCACCAGCCAGGCCGCGGGCGCCCATTGCAAGCGAGCCCCCTCGTCCCTGCCCCTTGACTAACTGCGCAGCGTGTGAGCCAGGAGTGCCACGTCGCATGGACCCTGGGCACGGGTGGCACTCCCAGGCATGGGCTGCTCGCCCAGCGTGCGATAGTGGTAGCCAGCCCCTTTGTCCCTGCCCCTCGACTAATTGCCCAGCGTGCGAGCTAGGGGTGCCGTGTCGCACGGACCCTGGGCACGGGTGGCACACCCAGGCAGCCCCCAGAAGGCACGGCATGGGCTGCTTGCCCAGCGTGCGGCAGCGGTGGGGGCGCCCATCGCGAGCCAGCCCCCTCGTCCCTATCCCAGGACGTAGTGCCGAGTGATTGAGCTAGGGTTGTCGCGTCGCACGGGCCCTGGGCACGGGTGGCATGCCCAGGCAGCCCCCAACAGGTACGGCATGGGCTACTCGCTCAGCGTGCTGCAGCGGTGGGTGCACCAGAAAGGCCGCGGGCGCCCACCGCGAGCCAGCCCCCACATCCCTGTCCCTCGACTAAGTGCCCAGCGAGGGAGCGAGGGGGGCCGCATCTCACGGACCCTGGGCTTGGGTGGCACGCCCAGGCAGCCCCCAGCAGGCATGGTATGGGCTGCTCGCCCAGCATGCGGTAGCGGTTGGCGCGCCAGCAAAGCTGCGGGCGCCCATCGCGAGCAAGCCCCCTCGTCCCTGTCCCTTGACATAGTGCCCAGTGAGCGAGCCAGGTTCACCGCGTCGCACGGACCCTGGGCATGGGCTGCTCGCCCAACGTGCGGCAGCGGTTGGCGCGCCAGCCAGTCCGCAGGTGCCCATCTCGAGCCAACCCCCACGTCCCTATCCCTCGACGTAGTCCCCAGCGAGCGAGCTAGGGGAGCCATGTCACATGAACCCTGGGCACGGGTGGCACGCCCAGGCAGCCCCCAGCAGGCACGGCATGGGCTGCACGCCCAGCGTGTGGCAGCGGTGGGCACGCCAGCCAGGCCGCGGGCGCCCCTCGCGAGCCAGCCCCTTCGTCCCTGCCCCTTGACTGACTGCCCAGCGTGCGGGCCAGGGGTGCCACAGCAGTCGCCAGGAAGCACGGGGCCAGCCTTGCCAGGGGCGCCCCACTCA
>JAJFZO010000511.1:55000-70000 GCA_021397835.1 Moringa oleifera
GCGGAGCGGCCATCGGTGCAAATCTTGGTGGTAGTAGCAAATATTCAAATGAGAACTTTGAAGGCCGAAGAGGGGAAAGGTTCCATGTGAGCGGCACTTGCACATGGCTTGCACAGTGAGCGAGCCAGGAGAGCCGCGTCACATGGACCCTGGGCACGGGAGGCATGCCCCAGCAGCCCAACAGCAGGCACGGCATGGGCCAAGTGCCCAGCGTGCGGCAGCAGTGGGCGCGCCAGCCAGGCCACGGGCACCCATCGCGAGCCAGCCCCCTCGTCCCTGTCCCTTGACTAAGTGCCCAGCGAGTGAGCCAGGGGGGCTGCGTCGCACAGATCCTGGGCACAGGAGGCATGCCCAGGTGGCCCCCAGCAAGCACGACATGGGCCAACTGCCCAGCATGCGGCAGAGGAGGGCGCGCCAGCCAGGCCATAGGCGCCCATCGCGAGCCAGCCCCCTCGTCCCTGTCCCTCGACTAAGTGCCCAGCGAGTGAGCCAGGAGAGCCACGTCACATGGACCCTGGGCACGGGAGGCATGCCCCGGCAGCCCCTAGCAGGCACGGCATGGGCCAAGTGCCCAGCGTGCGGTAGAGGTGGGCGCACCAGCCAGGCCACGGACGCCCATCGCGAGCCACCCCCTCATCCCTGTCCCTCAACATAGTGCGCAGCGAGCGAGCCATGGGAGCCGCGTCACAAAGAATCTGGGCATGGGAGGCATGCCCAGGCAGCCCCCAGCAAGCACGGCATGGGCAAAGTGCCCAGCATGCGGCAGAGGAGGGCGCGCCAGCCAGGCCACAGGCGCCCATCGTGAGCCAGCCCCCTCGTCCCTGTCCCTCGACTAAGTGCCCAGCGAGTGAGCCAGGGGGGCCACGTCGCACAGATCCTGGGCACGGGAGGCATGCCCAGGTAGCCCTCAGCAGGCACGGCATGGGCCAAGTGCCCAGCATGCGGCAGCGGCAGGCGCACCAGGCATTTCACGGGGTCCCATTGCGAGCCAGCCCCCTGGTACCTGTCCCTCAACTAAGTGCCCAGCGAACGAGCCAGGGTAGCTACATTGCACGGACCCTGGGCACAGGAGGTATGCCCCAGCAGCCCGCAGCGGGCACGGCATGGGCCAAGTGCCCAGCGTGCGGTAGAGGTGGGCGCGCCAGCCAGGCCACCGGCGCCCATCGCGAGCCAGCCCCCTCGTCCCTGCCCCTCGACAGACTGCCCAGCGTGCGAGCCAGGGTAGCCGCGTTGCACGGACCCTGGGCATGGGTGGCATGCCCAGGCAGCCCCCAGCAGGCATGGCATGGGCTGCTCGCCCAGCGTGTGGCAGTGGTGGGTGCGCTAGCCAGGCCGCGGGCTCCCATCGCGAGCCAGCCCCTCGTCCCTGCCCCTCGACTGACTGCCCAGCGTGCGAGCCAGAGGCGCCGCGTCGGACAGACCCTGGGCATGAGTGGCACAGCCAGGCAGCCCCCAGCATGCACGGCATGGGCTGCTTGCACAGCGTGCGGCAGCGGTGGGCGCGCCAGCCAGGCCGCGGGCGCCCATCGCGAGTCAACCCCCACGTCCCTGTCCCTCGACTAAGTGCCCAGCGACCGAGCCAGGGGGGCTGTGTTGCACGGACCCTGGGTGCAGGTGGCACATCCAGGGAGCCCCCAGCAGGCACGGCATGGGCCAAGTGCCCAGCGTGCGGCAGAGGAGGGCGCGCCAGACAGGACACAGGCGCCCATCACGAGCCAGCCCCCTCGTCCCTGTCCCTCGACAAAGTGCCCAGCGAGCGAGCCAGGGGGGCCGCGTCGCATGAATCCTGGGCACGAATGGCATGCCCAGGCAGCCCCCAGCAGGCACACCATGGGTTGCTCGCCCAGCGTGCGGCAGGGGTGGGCGCGCCAGCCAGGCCACGGGCACCTATTGCGACCCAGCCCCCTCGTCCCTGTCCCTCGACAAAGTGCCCAGCGAGCGAGCCTGGGGAGCCACGTCGCACAGATCCTGGGCACAGGAGGCATGCCCAGGCAGCCCCCAGTATGCACGGCATGGGTCAAGTGCACAGCGTGCGGCAGCAGTGGGCGCGACAGCCAGGCCACGGCCGCCCATCGCTAGCCAGCCCCCTCGTCCCTGTCCCTTGACTAAGTGCCCAGCGAGCGAGCCAGGGGAGCCGCGTTGCATGGACCCTGGGCATGGGAGGCATGCCAAGGAAACCCCCAGCAGGCATGGCATGGGCCAAGCGCCCAGCATGCGGCAGCGGTGGGCGCACCAGCCAGGCCATGGGCTCCCATTGCGAGCCAGCCACCTGGTCTCTGTCCCTCGACTAAGTGCCCAGCGAGCGAGCCAGGGTAGCCACGTCGCACAGACCCTGGGCACGGGAGGCATGCCCCAGCAGCCCCCAGCAGGCACGGCATGGGCCAAGTGCCCAGCGTGCTGCAGAGGTGGGCGCGCCAGCCAGGCCGCGGGCGCCCATCGCGAGCCAGCCCCCACGTCCCTGTCCCTCGACGTAGTGCCCAGCGAGCGAGCCAGGGGGGCCACATCGCACGGACACTGGGCATGGGTGGCAGGCCCAGGCAGCTGCCAGCAGGCACAGCATGGGCAAAGTGCCCAGCGTGCGGCAGCGGTGGGCGCGCCAGCCAGGCCGCGGGTGCCCATCGCGAGCCAGCCCCCTCGTCCCTGCCCCTCGACAGACTGCCCAGCGTGCGAGCCAGGGGTGCTACAAGGCACGGACCCTGGGCACGGAATGCACACCCAGGAAGCCCCCAGCAGGCACGGCATGGGCTGCTCGCCCAGCGTGAGGAAGCAGCGGGCGCGCCAGCCAGGCCTTGGGTGCCCATTGCGAGCCAGCCCCCTCGTCCCTGTCCCTCGGCTTACTGCCCAGCGTGCGAGCCAGAGGGGCGGCATCGCATGGACCCTTGGCATGGGTGCCACACCAAGGCAGCAACCAGCAGGCACGGCATGGGCTGCTCACCCGGTATGCGGCAGCGGTGGGCGCACCAGTCAGGCAACGGGCGCCCATCGTGAGCCAGCCCCCACGTCCCTGTCCGTCGACTAAGTGCCCAGCTAGTGAGACAGGGGATCCGCATTGCACGGACCCTGGGCATGGGTGGCACACCCAGGCAGCCCCCAGCAGGCACGGCATGGGCTGCTCGCCCAGCATGTGGCAGCGGTTGGCGTGCCAGCCAGGCCGCTGGTGCCCATCGCGAGCCAGCCCCCTCGTCCCTGTCCCTCCACTGACTGCCCAGCGTGCGAGCCAGGGGGGCGGCGTCTCACAGACCCTCAGCATGGGTGGCACACCCAGGCAGCCCCCAGCAGGCACTGCATGGGCTGCTCGCCCAATGTGCGGCAGCGGTGGGCGCGCCCGAGAGGCCGCGGGCGCCCATCGCGAGCCAGCCCCCTCGTCCCTGTCCCTCGACTGACTGCCCAGCGTGCGAGCCAGGGGGCGGCGTCTCACAGACCCTCAGCATGGGTGGCACACCCAGGCAGCCCCCAGCAGGCACTGCATGGGCTGCTCGCCCAGTGTGCGGCAGCGGTGGGTGCACCAGTCAGGCAACGGGCACCCACGCGAGCCAGCCCCCACGTCCCTGTCCCTCGACTAAGTGCCCAGCGAGTGAGACAGGGGGGCCACATCGTATGGACCCTGGGCACGGGTGGCATGCCCAGGAAGCCCCCAGCAGGCATGGCATGGGCTGCTCACCCAGAGTGCGGCAGCGGTGGGCGCGCCAGCCAGGCTGCTGGCGCCCATCGCAAGCCAGCCCCCTCGACCCTGTCCCTCGACTGACACCCAGCGTGCGAGCCAGGGGGGCCGCGTCGCATGGACCCTGGGCATGGGTGGCACGTCCAGGCAGCCCCCAGCAGGCACGGCATTGGTTGCTCACCCAGCGTGCGGCAGCGGTGGGCACCCAAGCAATGCCGCGGGCGCCCATCGCGAACCAGCCCCCTCCTCCCTGCCCCTCGACTGACTACCCAGCGTGCGAGCAAGGGGTGCCGCGTCGCATGGACCCTGGGCGCAGGTGGCACGCCCAGGCAGCCCCCAGAAGGCACGGCATGGGCTTCTCACCCAGCATGCGGCAGCGGTTGGGGGGCCAGCCAGGCCACGGGCACTCATCGCGAGCCAGCCCCCTCGTCCCTGCCCCTTGACTGACTTCCCAGCGTGCAAGCCAGGGGTGCCGTGTCGCACGGACCCTAGGCATGGGTGGCATGCCCAGGCAGCCCCCAGCAGGCATGGCATGGGCCAAGTGCCCAGCGTGCGGCAGCGGTGGGCGCGCCAGCACGGCCACAGGCGCCCATCGCGAGCCAGCCCCCACGTCCATGTCCCTCGACTGACTTCCCAGCGTGCGAGCCAGGGGGGCGGCATCGCACGGACCCTCATCATGGGTGGCACACCAAGGCAGGCCCCAGCAGGCACGGCATGGGCTGCTCGCCCAGTGTGCGGCAGCGGTGGGGGAGCCAGCCAGGCAACGGGCGCCCGTCGCGTGCCAGCCCCCACGTCCCTGTCCCTCGACTAAGTGCCCAGCGAGCGAGACAGGGGGGCCGTGTCGCATGGTCCCTAGGCACGGGTGGCATGCCCAGGCAGCCACCAGCAGGCTCGGCATGGGCTGCTCGCCCGGAGTGCGGCAGCGGTAGGCGCGCCAGCCACGCCATGGGCGCCCATCGCAAGCCAGCCTCCTCGTCCCTGTCCCTCGACTGACTGCACAGCGTGCGAGCCATGGGGGCCACGTCGCATGGACACTGGGCACGGGTGGCACGCCCAAGCAGCCCCCAGCAGGCACGGCATGGGTTTGTCGCCCAGCGTGCGGCATCGGTGGGCGCGCCAGCCAGTCCGCGGGTGCCCAACGCGAGCCAGCCCCCTCGTCCCTGTCCCTCGACTGACTGCCCAGCGTGCGAGCCAGGGGGGTGGTGTCGCACGGACCCTCGGCATGGGTGGCACGCCCAGAAATCCCCCAGCAGGCTCGGCATGGGGTGCTCGCCTTGAGTGCGGCAGCGGTGGGCGCGCCAGCCACGCCGCGGGCGCCCATCGCAAGCCAGCCCCCTCGTCCCTGTCCCTCGACTGACTGCCCAGCGTGCGAGCCAGGGGTCCGCGTCGCATGGACACTGGGCACGGGTGGCATGCCCAGGCAGCCCCCAGCAGGCACGGCATGCGCTGGTCACCCAGCGTGTGGCAGCAGTGGGCGCGCCAGCCAGGCCGCGGGTGCCCAACGCGAGTCAGCTCCCTCGTCCCTGTCCCTCGACTGACTGCCCAGCGTGCGAGCCAGGGGGGCGGTGTCGCATGGACCCTCAGCATGGGTGCCATGCCCAGGCAGCCCCCAGCAGGCATGGCATGGGCTGCTCGCCCAGTGTGCGGCAGCGGTGGGCGCACCAGTCAGGCAACGGGCGCCCATCGCTAGCCAGCCCCCACGTCCCTGTCCCTCGACTAAGTGCCCAGAGAGCGAGAGAGGGGGGCCGTGTCGCATGGTCCCTGGGCACGGGTGGCACGCCCAGGAAGGCCCCAGCAGGCTCGGCATAGGGTGCTCGCCCTGCGTGCGGCAGCGGTGGGCGCGCCAGCCACGCCATGGGCGCCCATCGCAAGCCAGCCCCCTCGTCCCTGTCCCTCCACTGACTGCCCAGCGTGCGAGCCAGGGGGGCCGAGTCGCATGGACCCTGGGCATGGGTGGCATGCCCAGGCAGCCCCCAGCAGGCACGGCATGGGTTGCTCGCCCAGCATGCGGCAGCGGTGGGCGCCCCAGCCAGGCCGCGGGCGCCCATCACGAACCAGCCCCCTCCTCCCTTCCCCTCGACTGACTACCCAGCGTGCAAGCAAGGGGTGCCGTGTTGCATGGACCCTAGTCACGGGTGGCACGCCCAGGCAACCCCCAGCAGGCACGGCATGGGCTGCTCGCCCAGCGTGCGGCAGCGGTGGGCGGGCCAGCCCGGTCGCGGGCACCCATCGCGAGCCAGCCACCTGGTCCCTGTCCCTCGACTAAGTGCCCAGCGAGCGAGCCAGGAGAGCCACGTCACGTGGACCCTGGGCACGGGAGGCTTGCCCTGGAAGCCCCTAGCTTGCACGGCATGGGCCAAGTGCCCAGTGTGCGGTAGAGGTGGGCGCACCAGCCAGGACACTGGCACCCATCGTGAGCCACCCCCTCGTCACTGTCCCTCGACATAGTGCGCAGCGAGCGAGCCATCGGAGCCACGTCGCAAAGAATCTGGGCATGGGAGGCATGCCCAGGCAGCCCCCAGCAAGCATGGCATGGGCAAAGTGCCCAGCATGTGGCAGAGGAGGGCGCACCAGCCAGGCCACAGGCGCCCATCGTGAGCCAGTCCCCTCGTCCCTGTCCCTCGACTAAGTGCCCAGCGAGTGAGCGAGGTGGGCCGCGTCGCAAAGATCCTGGGCACGGGAGGCATGCCCAGGCGGCCCCCAGCAAGCACGACATGGGCCAACTGCCCAGCAAGCGGCAGAGGAGGGCGCGCCAGCCAGGCCACAGGCGCCCATCGCGAGCCAGCGCCCTAGTCCCTGCACCTCGACTAAGTGCCCAGCGACCGAGCCAGGGGGGCTGCGTCACACGGACTCTGGGCACAGGTGGCACGCCCAGGGTGCCCCCAGCAGGCACGGCATGGGCCATGTGCCCAGCGTGCGGCAGAGGAGGGCGCGCCAGACAGGACACAGGCGCCCATCACGAGCCAGCCCCCTCGTCCCTGTCCCTCGACTAAGTGCCCAGCGAGCGAGCCAGGGGGGCTGCATTGCATGAACCCTTGGCACAAATGGCACGCCCAGGCAGCCCCCAGCAGGCATGCCATGGGTTGCTCGCCCAGCGTGCGGCAGCGGTGGGCGCGCCAGCCAGGCCATGGGCACCTCTTGCGAGCCAGCCCCCTCGTCCCTGTCCCTCGACAAAGTGCACAGCGAGCGAGCCTGGGGAGCTGCATTGCACAGATCCTGGGCACAGGAGGCATGCCCAGGCAGCCCCCAGTATGCACGGCATGGGCTGCTCACCCAGCGTGCGGCAGCGGTGGGCGAACCAGCAAGGCCGCGGGCGCACATCGCGAGCCAGCCCCCTCGTCCCTGCCCCTCGACTGACTGCCTAGCGTGCAAGCCAGAGATGCCGTGTCGCATGGACCCTGGGCACGGCTGGCATGCCCAGGCAGCCCCCAGCAGGAACGGCATGGGCCAAGTGCCCCACGTGCGGCAGCGGTAGGCACACCAGTTAGGCCACAGGCGCCCATCACGAGCCAGCCCCCTCATCCCTGTCCCTCGACTAAGTGCCTAGCGAGCTTGCCAGGGGAGATGCGTCGCACGGACCTTCAGCATGGGAGGTAGGCCCCGGCATCCCCCAGCAGGCTCGGCATGGGTCAAGTACCCAGCGTCCGGCAGTGCTGGGCGCACCAGCCAGGCCGCGGGCGCCCATCGCGAGCCAGCCCCCTCGTCCCTGCCCCTCAACTGACTGCCTAGCGTGCAAGCCAGAAATACCGTGTCGCATGGACCCTGGGCACGGCTGGCACGCCCAGGCAGCCCCCAGCAGGCACGGCATGGGCCAAGTGCCCCACGTGCGGCAGCGGTGGGCACACCAGCCAGGCCACAGACGCCCATGGCAAGCCAGCCCCCTCGTCCCTGTCGCTCGACTAAGTGCCTAGCGAGCTTGCCAGGGGAGATGTGTTGCACGGACCTTCAGCATGGGAGGTAGGCCACGGCATCCCCCAGCAGGCTCGGCATGGGCCAAGTACCCAGCGTGCGGCAGCGGTGGGTGCGCCAGCCAGGCCGCGGGCGCCCATCGCTAGCAAGCCCCTACATCCCTGTCCCTCGACTGAGTGCCCAGCGAGCGAGCCAGGGGGACCGCGTCGCACGGACCATGGGAGCAGGTGGCATGCCCAAGAAGCCCCCAGCAGGCACGGCTTAGGCTGCTCGCCCAGCGTGCGGCAGCGGTGGGCGAGCCAGCCAGGCAACGGGCTCCCATCTCGAGCCAGCCCCCACGTCCCTGTCCCTCGACTAAGTGCCCAGCGAGCGAGCCAGGGGTGCCATGTCGCACGGACCCTCGGCATGGGTGGCACGCCCAAGCAGCCCCCAGCAGGCAAGGCATGGGCTGCTCGCCCAGCGTGCGGCAGCGGTGGGCGCACAAGCCAGGCCGCGGGCACCCATCGTGAACCAGCCCCCTCCTCCCTGCCCCTCAACTAACTGCACAGCATGCGAGCCATGGGTGCCGCGTTGCATGGACCCTGGGCATGGGTGGCACACCCAGGCAGCCCCAGCAGGCACGGCATGGGCTGCTCGCTCAGCGTGCGGCAGCGGTGAGCGCCAACCAGGGCGCGGGCGCCCATCGCGAGCCAGCCCCAACATCCCTGTCCCTTGACTGACTGCCCAGCGTGCGAGCCAGGGGGGCTGCGTCGCATGGACACTGGGAACAGGTGGCACGCCCAGGCAGTCCCCAGCAGGCACGGCATGGGCTGGTCGCCCAGCGTGCAGCAGCGATGGGCGCGCCAGCCAGGCCGCGGGCGCCCATCGCGAGCCAGCCCACTCGTCCCTGTCCCTCGACTGACTGCCCTGCGTGCGAGCCAGGGGGGTGGCGTCTCACGGACCTTCGGCATGGGTGGCACGCCCAGGCAGCCCCCAGCTGGCACGGCATGGGTTGCTTGCCCAGCGTGCGGCAGCGGTGGGCGCCAAAGCAAGGCCGCGGGCGCCCATCGCGAACCAGCCCCCTCCTTCCTGCCCCTCGACTGACTACCCAGCGTGCGAGCAAGGGGTGCCGCGTCGCATGGACCCTGGGCACGGTTGGCATGCCCAGGCAGCCCCCAGAAGGCATGGCATGGGCTTCTCGCCCAGCGTGCGGCAGTGGTGGGCGGGCCAGCCAGGCCATGGGCACCCATCGCGAGCCAGCCCCCTCGTCCCTGCCCCTCGACTGACTTCCCAGCGTGCAAGCCAGGGGTGCCACGTCGCACAGACCCTGGGCACGGGTGGCACACCCAGGCAGCCCCCAGCAGGCATGGCATGGGCCAAGTGCCCAGCGTGCAGCAGCGGTGGGCGCGCCAGCCAGGCCACAGGCGCCCATCGTGAGCCAACCCCCTCGTCCCTGTCAATCGACTGACTGCCCAGCGTGCGAGCAAGGGGGGCGGCATCGCACGGACCCTTGGCACGGGTGCCACGCCAAGGCAGGCCCCAGCAGGCATGGCATGGGCTGCTCGCCCAGTGTGCGGCAGCGGTGGGCGAGCCAGCCAGGCAACGGGCTCCCGTCGCGAGCCAGCCCCCATGTCCCTGTCCCTCGACTAAGTGCCCAGCGAGCAAGACAGGGGGGCCGCATCGCATGGTCCCTAGGCACGGGTAGCATGCCCAGGCAGCCACCAGCAGGCTCCGCATGGGCTGCTCGCCCAGAGTGCGGCAGCGGTGGGCGCACCAATCACGCCGTGGGCGCCCATCGCAAGCCAGCCTCCTCGTCCCTATCCCTCGACTGACTGCACAGCGTGCGAGCCAGGGAGGCCGCGTCGCATGGACACTGGGCATGGGTGGCACTCCCAGGCAGCCCCCAGCAGCCACGGCATGGGCTGGTCGCCCAGAGTGTGGCAGCGGTGGGCGCGCCAGCCAGGCCGCGGGCCCCCAACGCGAGCCAGCCCCCTCGTCCCTGTCCCTCGACTGACTGCCCAGCGTGCGAGCCAGGGGGACAGTGTCGCACGGACCCTCGGCACAGGTGGCACTCCCAAGCAGCCCCCAGCAGGCACGGCGTTTGCTGCTCGTCCAGTGTGCGGCAGCGGTGGGCGCACCAGTCAGACAACGGGCGCCCATCGCGAGCCAGCCCCCACGTCCCTGTCCCTCGACTATGTGCCCAGAGAGCGAGACAGGGGGGCCACGTTGCACGGTCGCTGGGCATGGGTGGCATGCCCAGGAAACCCCCAGCAGGCTCGGCATAGGGTGCTCGCCCTGAGTGCGGCAGCGGTGGGCACGCCAGCCACGCCGCGGGCGCCCATCGCAAGCCAGCCCCCTCGTCCCTGTCCCTCGACTGACTGCCCAGCGTGCGAGCCAGGGGGGCCGCGTGGCATGGACCCTGGGCACGAGTGGCACGCCCAGGCAGCCCCCAGCAGGTATAGCATGGGTTGTTCACCCAGCGTGCGGCAACAGTGGGCGCCCCAGCCAGGCCTCGGGCGCCCATTGCGAACCAGCCCCCTCCTCCCTGCCCCTCGACTGACTACCCAGCGTGCGAGCAAGGGGTGCCGCGTCGCATGGACCCTGGGCATGGGTGGCATGCCCAGGCAGCCCCCAGCAGGCACGGCATGGGCTGCTCGCCCAGCGTGCGGCAGCGGTGGGCGGGCCAGCCAGGCTGCGGACGCCCATCGGGAGCCAGCCCCCTTGTCCCTGCCCATCGACTGACTGCCCACCGTGCGAGCCAGGGGTGCCGCATCGCACGGACCCTGGGCACTGATGGCATGCCGAGGCAGCCCCAAGCAGGCACAGCTTGGGCTGCTCGCCCAGCGTGCGGCAGCGGTGGGCGTGCCAGCCAGGCCGCGGGCGCCCATCGTGAGCCAGCCCCGACGTCCCTGTCCCTCGACTAAGTGCCCAGCGAGCGAGCCAGGGGTGCCATGTCGCATGGACCCTGGGCACGGGTGGCACACCCAGGCAGCCCCCAGCAGGCAAGGCATGGGCTGATCGCCGAGCGTGGGGCAGCGGTGGGTGCGCCAGCCAGGCTGCGGGCACCCATCGCAAGCCAGCCCCCACGTCCCTGCCCCTCGACTGAGTGCCCAGTGAGCGAGCCAGGGGGGCCGTGTCGCACAGACTCTGGGCATGGGTGGCATGCCCAGGCAGCCCCCAGCAGGCACGGCATGGGCTGCTCGCCCAGTGTGTGGCAGCGGTGGGTGCGCAAGCCAGGCTGCGGGGGCCCATCGCGAGCCAGCCCTCCCATCCCTGTCCCTCGACCGAGTGCCCAGCGAGCGAGCCTGGGGGGCCGCGTCACATGGAACCTGGGCACGGGTGGCACACCCAGGCAGCCCCCAGCAGGCACAGTATGGGCTGCTCGCCCAGCGTGTGGCAGCGGTGGGCGCGCCAGCCAGGCCGTGGGCGCCCATCGCGAGCCAGCCCCCACGTCCCTGTCCCTCGACTAAGTGCCCAGCAAGTGAGCCAGATGGGCTGTGTCGCATGGACCCTGGGCAAGGGTGGCACGCCTAGGCAGCCCCCAGCAGGCACGGCATGGGCTGCTCGCCCAGCATGCAGCAGCTCTGGGCGCGCCAGCCTAGCCGCGGGCATCCATCGCGAGCCAGCACCCACGTCCCTGTCCCTAAACGTAGTGCCCAGCGAGCGAGCCAGGGGGGCCACGTCGCACAGACCCTAGGCACGGGTGGCACGCCCAGGCAGCCCCCAGCAGGCACGGCATGGGCTGCTCGCCCAGCATGCGGCAGTGGTGGGCGCGCCAGCCAGGCCACGGGCGCCCATCGCGAGCCAGCCCCCTCGTCCCTGCCCCTCAACTGACTGCCTAGCATGCAAGACAGAGGTGCCGCGTCGCATGGACCCTGGGCACGGGTGGCACGCCCAGGCATCCCCCAGCAGGCGCAGCATGGGCTGCTCGCCCAGCGTGCGGCAGCAGTGGGCGCGCCAGCCAAGCCACGGGCGCCCATCGCTAGCCAGCCCCCTCGTCCCTGCCCCTCGACTGACTGCCCAGAGTGCGAGCCAGGGGTGCCACAGCAGTCGCCAGGAGGCACGGTGCCAGCCTTGCCAGGGGCGCCGCACGCGAGCCAGCCGCGAGCACGCTGTGAGGCTCAGCACATGCTGTGGGCTTTGATTTCATGGGCAAGCTGGCCTTGGCCGTGGCCCCTGGCTCTGGGTGACCCTGAGGGCTGCCATGGGGTGGCTGGAGGTGTGCAGGACAGGGCAGCCAGCATGCATCATAGGCCAGACAGAGGCACAGCTGCCCCAGCCTGCTGGCCGCAATGCCTAGTTGCGAAATTGTTGTGAATTGACCATCTTTTCATCATGGAATTTTTCCCAAAATGACTCAAATAATTCTTGTAATTCATGAGGAGTCTGCCCCTGAAGTTTGGGATCATTTCGACTCACGGGATATTTTTGATGATTTTTTTCGATTTTCGGCTGTAGAAAATTTATTAAAAAAAATTTAGCGCCCAGAAAATTCTGAAATTTTTTCTGGTGGTAGATATGATTATTCTCCATTTATGTACAAAATTTCAGCTCAAAATTCCAAGTAAATAATTTTTCAGACCCATTATGACGGCTTAGATATATTGATGTTTCCTCCTGCCGGGAGTGAAATTTCATTTAAGACTCTTTAGGGGGGAGGTGGTCACCTAGCTTGCTGGGTGCCAACAGGCCATGCGTGCCTCCTCCCCTGCCCATCCCACGTGGGCAGGCGCTGGGCTCGGGCAACCCAGCGCGCATGGCATGGGCAGGGCGGTTTGCTGCCTTGCCCATCCAGCCGGTGGTGCGTGGCTGTGGCGGCCACCACTGCCGGCAAGCAGGCGGCCGGCGACGTCGGCCGAAGAGTGTAGGATGCCCGATCAGTGGCCAACAGAGTGGGGAAAACATGGGAAACGAAATCCACTAAATTGTGGGCAATGAAATGAGAAAAATTGTGGGATAATGAGCTGGGATGTGGCTACACAAGCTCGACGGTGTGGGCAGCGAAGCTAATGATGATGCATGCTACGCGAGTGCCAAATCGCTGGGGGGATTTCGAGCATGTGGAGTGCTTCGTCGCAGGCCCTCAAGGTGGCAAAAGTTGGGTTTGATCCCGACGCTCAGGCTTGCCTAGGCACACTCGTTGCGCAGCACGATCGGCAACACGATCGTCGGCCGTTAGCAACGAGCGAGCCACACGGCCAGCCTGGGCACGGGGTGACACCCCTGCTGCCAAGGCTCATCGGTGGGAAAAACGTGGGCAACGAAACAAGAGAAATTGTGGGATAATGAGCTGGGATGTGGCTAGACAAACTTGACGGTGTCGGTGGCGAAGCTAACGATGATGCATGCTACGCGAGGGCCAAATCTCTAGGGGGATTTCGAGGATTCGGACTGCTTCGTCGCAGGCCCTCGAGACAGTGGATGCGGGGCTGGATCCCGACACCCAGGCTTGCCTAGGCGGACTCATTGCACAGCGCGATCGATGACACGATCGTCGGCTGTTAGCAATGAGCGAGCCACATGGCCAGCTTGGGCAAGGCGTGACACCCCTGCTGCCAAGGCCTCATTGGTGGGAAAATTGTGGGCAACGAAATGAGAAAAATCATGGGATAATGAGCTGGGATGTGGCTACACAAGCTCGATGGTGTGGGCGGCGAAGCTAACGATGACGCATGCTACGCGAGGGCCAAATCACTGGGGGGATTTTGAGCATGCGGAGTGCTTCATCGCAGGCCCTCGAGGTGGTGGATGCGGGGCTGGATCCCGACGCCCAGGCTTGCCTAGGCGGACTCGTTGCGCAGCGCGATCGACGACACGATCGTTGGCCGTTATCAATGAGCGAGCCACACGGCCAGCCTGGGCAAGGTGTGACACCCCTGCTGCCAAGGCCTCATCGGTGGGAAAAATGTGGGCAACGAAATGAGGAAAAATCGTGGGATAATGAGCTGGGATGTGGCTACATAAGCTCGACGGTGTGCGCGGCGAAGCTAACGATGATGCATGCACGCGAGGGCCAAATCGTTGGGGGGAATTTGGAGCATGCGAAGTGCTTCGTCGGCCTTTAGCAATGAGCGAGTCACACGCCCAGCCTGGGCACCCCTGCTACCAAGGCCTCATCGGTGGGAAAAACGTGGGCAACGAAGTGAGAATAATCGTGGGTTAATGAGCTGGGATGTGGCTAGACAAGCTCGATGGTGTGGGCGGCGAAGCTAACGATGATGCATGCTACGTGAGGGCCAAATTATTGGGGGGATTTCGAGCATGCGGAGTGCTTCGTCACAGGCCCTCGAGGTGGCAGATGTGGGGTTGGATCTCGACACTCAGGCTTGCCTAGGCGAACTCGTTGTGCAGTGCGATCGACAACACGATCGTCGGCCGTTAGCAATGAGCGAGCCACAAGGCCAGCCTGGGCACCCCTGCTTCCAAGGCCTCATCGGTGGGAAAAATGTGGGCAACGAAGCGAGAATAATCGTGGGATAATGAGCTGGGATGTGGCTAGACAAGCTCGATGGTGTGGGCAGTGAAGCTAATGATGATGCATGCTATGTGAAGGCCAAATCATTGGGGGGATTTCAAGCATGCGGAGTGCTTCGTCGCAGGCCCTCGAGGCTGTGGACGCGAGGTTGGATATCGATGCTCAAGCTTGCCTAGAAGCGGACTTGTTGCGCAGAGCGATCGACGACATGGTCGTTGACCGTTAGCAACAAGCGAGCCACACGGCCAGCCTGGGCACGTTGTGACACCCCTACTGCCAAGGCCTCATCGGTGGTCCCTTGCCATTGAAGAATCGTCCTTTGCTATTGAAACAATTTTGCGCTTAGCGGCTTGGGTGCGGCGGCACACGATGACCTGCATGATCGATGGGCCTTTCGCTCGTCGGCTTATAGCTTGTTTGGTGCTGTTGCTGCCCATTTGTACGTGCGGCGTGTGAGTGGTGATCTAGTCGTGCGCGTTGGCAGGCTCCATGCTCTCGCATCGAACTGTTGACTAGCGCGTCGCTTCAAGCTCGACCCTGAGCCATACGTTGGCGTTTCGTGGGTGACATCGGGACCCTATGTCGCATGCCTTCACAAATGGAATTTAATGATTCGAGTCGGTTGTCTTTGCACCATGTCCCTCATGGGTATGGGTGGAAACCTAAGCCGAGCCTCGTGCTCCAAGCGCGGCTTGCTTTGGCATGCGGCTGCTTTGGCACACGAGAGATCGGTTGTCCCCTCGGGTGCAAAAAGTATTACGACAGGAGTGGCCTCGGCCTCTGCCTGTCCAAGCGAAAGCATTTGTCCCACATCCCATTGATTTTGAACAATGACAGTGACAGCTTTGGCTTAGCGAGCCTTGCGGCAAGCTTCGGTCTTAGTTGGCGCGGTGTCTCGAAGGATGCTACCTGGTTGATCCTGCCAGTAGTCATATGCTTGTCTCAAAGATTAAGCCATGCATGTGTAAGTATGAAC
>JAJFZO010000511.1:77500-78514 GCA_021397835.1 Moringa oleifera
CGACTGACTGCCCAGCGTGCGAGCCAGGGGTGCCGCGTCGCATGGACCCTTGGCACGGTTGGCATGCCCAGGACGCCCCCAGGAGGCACGGCATGGGCTGCTCACCCTGTGTGCGGCAGCGGTGGGCACGCTAGCCAGGCCGCGGGCGCCCATCGCGAGCCAGCCCCAACATCCCTGTCCCTCGACTAAGTGCCCAGCGAACGAGCCAGGGGGGCCGTGTCGCACTGACCCTGGGCATGGGAGGCATGCCTTGGCATCCCCCAGCAGGCACGGCATGGGCTGCTCGCGCAGCGTGAGGCAGCAGTGGACGCGCCAGCAAGGCCTCGGGCGCCCATCGCGAGCCAGCCCCCACGTCCCTGTCCCTCGACTGACTGCCCAGCGTGCGAGCCAGGGGTGCCACATCACATGGACCCTGCACACGGGGGGCATGCCCCGGCAGGCCCCAGCAGGCACGGCATGGGCCAAGTGCCCAGCGTGCCGTAGAGGTGGGGGGGCCAGCCAGGCCACTGGCGCCCATCGTGAGCCAGCCCCCTCGTCCCTGTGCCTTGACTTGGTGCCCAGCGAGCGAGCCAGGGGAGCCGCGTCGCATGGACCCTAGGCATGGGAGGCATGCCCCAGCTGCCCCTAGCAGGCACGACATGGGCCAAGTGCCCAGCGTGCGGCAGCGGTGGGCGCACCAGCCAGGCCACGGGCTCCCATTGTGAGCTAGCCCCCTCGTCCCTGTCCCTCGACTTAGTGCGGAGCGAGTGAGCCAAGGGAGCCGCGCCGCATGGACAATGGGCACGGGAGGCATGCCCCGGCATCCCCCAGCAGGCATGGCATGGGACGAGTGCCCAGAGTGCAGTAGAGGTTGGCGCGCCAGCCAGGCCACGGGCGCCCAACGCGAGCCAGCCCCCTTGTCCCTGTCCCTCGACTTAGTGCCCAGCGATCGAGCCAGGGGAGCCGTGTCGCACAGACTCTGGGCATGGGAGGCATGCCGAGGCAGCCCCCAGCAGGCACAGCATGGGCCAAGTT